>JAKOGI010001153.1:167500-190000 GCA_029747015.1 Carnegiea gigantea
AACATGTTCCTCAGATTTCTACTTATAGTTGTGGCTGTTCATATGCATAGAGGCTAAATCCCCTATCTTCGGTTGGGACTAGCCCATATTATGCAAAATCAAATCATGTTATAAGTGTTCGTGAATTATGCCCATGTATGTGAATTGAAATCTCATCTACTATGTCGAGTGTTAGTTGAATTGCTTGAGAGAGATTTATTCATTGTTCTTAATTAGGATTTAGGAGATGAACGAAAGTTGAACCCTTTATCTAGTGCATTTTTATGAGTGATTGAAATTCTTAATGTGAAAATAATTAGGGTTTCAATTAGAAATTTTCGATTACTTAATCCTGTGACTTTGATAATTCTAGTTTCATGAAAATAGATAACTAGCATTGATTAGTTAGTGTGATGACCTTTGAGAGAAGGTGGAGATGTGTTTCAACTTGTAATCGTTCCACTTCAAATATTTGCATGGGCAGGCTTGCAAGACTTAGTTTATGATTTGGAGAGCATAATAGTGTGATGAATCCCAATCTAGGATGTTTGTTATTATTGAATCAAACAGTTTTAGTAGTGTTAAGTTTTCATCAACTCGGATTAGTTTTTGCCTAAATTGAGTGTTGAAGTACATCTGGTGATTAGAACGAAGTTTCCTGTGGAATACGACCTGTACTTGCCGTTGCTGATTACAATTAGCATCGTGCACTTACGGTAAATTTACTTAACAAACTTTCTACCTTCTAACTTTGTACCTTCTACCTTATAACTTTCTACCTTATAGGAAAAGCTGACCGATGGTGGATTACAATGAAAGGAGAATATAAAACTAGGTTTATATGAGAACAATTTTTAGTGTACATCAAACTTTTACCTCATTCATATCCAATAGTTGAAGGAAAATGATTTTTTGGCATTAAAGCAAGGTAATTCAGTCTTTATGTGGTATACAAGTAAGTTTAATGAATTGACAAGGTTTGCCCCTGAATATGTGCCATAGATCTATGAGAATGGCGAAGTCTGATAAGGGATTAGCTCTATATATATGGAAGAGCCTTGCTCGAGAAGAAATACAGAATAGTCAAAGGTTATATAAATGAGCTACCAAGATTGAGCAGGTGGAAAAATGAACTAAGAGTGACCGCTTGCCACAAAAAAATGAAATAATAAAGGTGCATGGATTATGCCCAATAATGACAAGAACCTCATTATAAGAAGGCCCATCTATACCTACATGGTCTAAGTGTGCGTGAACTAATCATAGCACTGAGGATTGCAATGCAAACATTAATAAGTACTACTACTGTGGAGAAATCGATAATTCTTTTTCCAACTCCTACAAGAGATCCTTGAACCAAAAAAAAAAAGGAGCTAAAGATGCTATAGGAAATTAAGGACAAGTTCCACTCGTACTAATAGTGGGAAGAACATATGTGGTTAACAGAAAGGATGCAGCTAACACTGGAACAATTATTACGGGTACCATTATTTAAACTCCACTCCATGCTCTGTTTTATTTGAGTCAGGTGCATCACATTCATTTGTGACTATTGAGGTTGCAACTCAATTAAAATTGGAAAAGGATAAAGAAAATATAGCATTGAGCATAGCTTACAAACTAGGGAATTAGTTCCTTATCATATATACAGAGATTTCGCCTTAAAATAGGAAAAAGAGTGTTCCAAATAGACCTATTGCTTGATTAAATTGAGTTTGATTTAATCCTAGGGATGAATGGGTTGGAATGGTATAAGGCCAAAATTGATTGTCAAAAGCATGAGGTGATTCTAGAGGATAGTGGTAAACTAATATATGTATAAGGTAATAAACATAATTTAGGCAAATGACTTCATTAACTAAAAAATAGACATATATTGTATGGGTTATTTATGTTTTTCTAGAAGAAAAACAGAGAGAAGGATTGGGATAGAAAACATTCCAGTGATAAATGGGTTCCTTGATGTATTTCCTAATGAAATGCAAGGATTAACCCCATAAAGAGAAAGAGACTTTGAGATAAAGCTTATCCCTGAAGCAAAACCTATTCTTTGAAGCCACCTTATCGGCTGGCATCAGCAAAATTAAATGATTCAAGCTAGAAAGAGATCTATTGAAGATAAGGGACATATACCTCCCATTGTTTCACCATTAGGCGCACTTGTGTTATCTGTGAAAACAAAAGATAGAACATTAAGGTTATAGGGGAATGAATAAGATTACACCATCAAGAATAAATATCCATTACTTTGCATTGTTGGTTTATTTGACCACCTTATGGGAGTTGGAGTTTTCCCCAAAATTGATTTAAGATATGGATATCATATTGAGGATTAAACCATTTGAAATCCCAAAAATAGCATTTAGGACTCATTACGATCATTATGCATTTACAGTAATGCCTATCGGGGTTAACTAATGCACCATCAGCATTTATGGATTCAAAGAACAAAGTTTTAAGAGCATACTTGCATAAGTTAGTAGTGGTCTTCATTGATGACATACAAGTGTTTAGAAATATCAAGGGTTGTGAAAAGATTTTTTAAGAGCTTAAGCATAGCTTTACTACCGCACTCGTATTAATCTTACTTTATCCCAGTAAGGAATTGACAACATATAGTGATGCCTCTCTAAGCAAGGTTATTACATAGGTTTCAAGGAACTTAAAACCATATAAGAAAAATTATGCCACACATGGTACTCGCATTAAAAATTTAAAGACACTACTTTTATGGAGTATCTTGCAAGGTCTTCACATACCAAAGTACTTTTTTACGCAGAAAAAAGTAAATTCGAGGCAAAGGAGGTGGCTAAAACTAATAAAGGATTATGACTTACAGATGTCTTGAGAAGGAAAAGCTATCATATGGCTAATCCCACAAGAAGAATACCACTATGAATTTTAAGGGATTTACCAAAGTTGGGAATTGAATTGGTGTAAGGAAATGTGGGCATATTAAGTTCACTAAAGATACAATCCAATTTAGCAGAAGAAATTAAGCAACCCCAATGCAATGATGAGTAAATACAGAAAATTAAAGCCAACATGGAAAAAGAAAAGGCACCTGAATTTGTTCTAATGATCGAAGGATTATAAGATTTAATCAAAGGATATGTGTTTCATAAGGAAATTTCAGAGAACATATTCTAAGGGACGCGCATGGTTCAAATTATTCGATTCATCCAAGAGAACATAAGTAAATGTTTTGGTGGACTTGTAAGAAAAGAGTTACAACTCAATATATGGATAAATGTCTTACATGCAAAATAATTAAAATAGAGGATCAAAGGCCAAAGGGAGAATTATAACCCCTAGAAATTCCTTTATGGAAATGGGATTCACTATCAATGTATTTGATTATGGGACTTCCCATTATAGGTGTAAGGAAGAATACTAGATGGATTATTATGGATAGACTTGCCATGTCTACTCACATTTTACCAATAAATGGAACATGATGTACAGATCAACTAGCCCAACTATATGTGAAAGAAATAGTAAGGTTACACTAAGTTCCAAAGGACATTGTTTCAGGTAGAGATGTAAAATTTCTATCCCACTTATGAAAATCATTACAAAAAACATTAGGGACTAAATTACAGTTTAGCAATGCATATCATCCTAAAACAGATGGTCAAATAGAAAGGGCAAACTAAGTTCTAGAGGATATGCTAAGAGCATGCGTGCTTGATTCTTAGAAGGCATTTGAAAAGTATCTACCTTGTAGTAGAATTCTCCTACGATAACAATTATCCAGCCAACATACAGATGGCTCCTTTTGAAGAACTATATGCATGTAAATGTAGAATGCCTCTCTATTGGAATGGCCTAGTAGCGACCATTGTTATAGGTTGCGACATAGTATAAAATGTGATAAAGCAAATCAAAGTAATCCTAAGAAATACGAAAGCTGCTCGAACAAGAAAAAGTCTCACTCAGATAGCAGGCAAGAACCCCTAGAATTCCAAGGAAGGTGATAAAGTTTTTCTCAAGGTTTCCCCTAATACAAGAATAATGCATTTTAAAGTCAAAGGCAAGTTAAGTCCTTGTTTTACAAATCCATATGAGATCATCCATAAAGTTAGCAAAACAGCTTATCAATTAGTGTTACCCCTTGAGTTATAGCATGTCCATGATGTGTTCCATATTTTCCTATTATGAAATTACGTACATGACTCGTAACATGTTAGTGACCACCAATCTCCAGACATAGAACCAAAAGGGCTAGAATATAGGGAGGTACTAGTGCGCATAGTAGCTCATCGGGTCAAGAAGTTAAGAAACAAAGAAGTACCACTAGTTAAAGTGACATGGACCCATCATGGGACGTAAGAAGTGACAAGAGAAATAGAGGGAACATAAGGAAATAGCATCCAGAATTAATTATGAGTAGAAGTTTAAATTTTGAGGACGAAAGTTCTTTTTAGAAGGAAAGTATGTACACCCCATCTTAAACCTAATGTCACATGGAAATTATTAGAGATCATCTATTGCATTTATGCTGGTTTATACAAACCCAATTGAGAAATACCGCTTGTATATTACACAATGAACGGAGAATATTACCGTGCAAAATAATAATTAATTCTACAATAATTCTTTTCCCTTTCAAATTTTATATGCTAACTTTTTTTTCAAAAATTATTTTATAAGGCATATGCAAGTTATGTAAATTACAAGGTATATGTGAAACTATATGAAAATGCATTTGCATATGGGTATGCACGTATGACATAAAGAAATTGCATAAGATGAAAGGCATATGTTTGTTTGTCAATTGCATGGCATGCACAGTTGGCATTATAAGAATTGGAGACCTAAAATTTTACCAGGCCAAAGTCAAAGGTTAATAATGGAGACCCGTAAGTCTGACGTTAAGATACAAGATCAAAGCAAGCTTGAGTTATGTGTGTATATTTTCACTTATGGGAAAGGCAGTTAGCCTTATAGATATAAGGCACCCAAGTGATTTACCATGTTAAGGTTGACAATTAGAGGGTTGACATTATCTTATAAGGGTTGACATTGGATGATTAATGAGTTTTACACCTAAGTATGAAATAAAGGTAGACATTAGCAAAGTCAAGCCTCCATTTGAAGGATTATTTATGGTACATGTAAAGCTAGCTAGTCGGTTATATTGTGCATGACTAAGGAGTTTTGGGTGTTTCATAACTCGAAGAAAAAGGGGCTAGGAAAAGGCATGTCATATTATCAAGGCGGAATGTAATTGACACCTCATATGAGCAAGGTTCATTCTTTTGACATGTCAAGCAAAGACTAGGCCATTTCTTACATCCTAAACCCTATGGCCAAGCTAGACATTGAAATTGAATGAAACACATCAAGTAAAGTAACACATGACTGATTCGCCATTATAAAGGAGAATCTCGCCCATTCCTTTCTCCTCTCCCTCCACGTTGAAACCTTTCACTCTTCCTTATATTTTCTTTTCCACAGGAAGCATATAATGAAGGTGTATGAGAGTGCAAATTGAGGCTATCTTGGTTGACAAGGCAAGCCTTACTGCAAACAATAGAATAAAGAAAAATCTAGACCCTTATTAGGGTAGTAATTGGCCTTCCCCAAGTCACAGGGCTAACGAGCGCTAGCAAGTTTAAAAGAGGAGAAGCGAAAGAAAGAAAGCAAGGAGTGCATGTGTGGGATAGAGAAACTCAAGCAAAGCTCATATGCATTTCTTGTGCTTGTTGGAGATTGGAGAAGTGCACACTCTCAGAGCCCTTAATCTATCTTATCTCTGTCGAGGACGTATCCCTTTTGGGGCCCCTTTTTGGTTATTAATTTTCTTGTCGATTAGACCCCTTCAAAACATTTATAAAACATATTTGAACAATCATTCACACTAGATTACTTTGCACCATATATATGAACATTATTCTTGAAAATATAGATAATGGATATACCTTGTTTGCCTTTAAATACCTATCCGTTACTTGTTCTCTTAACCATTTCAATTAACTTGGTTCAGATTGCTCCCTAGCTTGAAATGAGTGATTGACCACTATGACATGAGTAAAATTTGTAAGCCTCAACTACACAACATTCTTTTGTCAATAATTTCTTTTCATTAATTTCCCATAATGGGTTTTGTACTTGGCCTTTATTACTTATGCTGTATTTGCAAACTAGGACCTCTTTGATATGTTTTCCCCTATTAGGTCTTCATTCCAGCTTGGCAACAATGGTATACTTATATGAGTCAATTCACAACAAATTTTCTTTTTAGCATTGAAAATTCATTGTCATTTTCCTCTTCAATTACTTTAGGGATTCTTTTGAGCAATCGGTGTTGCCACTTTTCCTTTGATTTTCGACCTCACATAAATAGTTACTTTGATTTGGCTTGTCGCTATACAAGAACTTAAACCTCTGGTCATGAATTCTCTTTTCAAATGGCTATCTTATCCTTCAAATGTACTTCTAATTCTCACCTCACTTCATATCTTCTCCCATGATAAGGGTAGTAACTGTAAACAAAGGCTATTTTACTTACACTTGTCTGCTCTAAGCTTGATTGTTAGATATTCTTATTTATTGTCTTTCTCTAACAAGAGATATTCAATTCCTTCTTCTTTATTTCTCTTTTCCATGCCAATGATTTAATTTTCCCTGTGACTCTTTACTCATAGCAGTCCTATACAAATCTGTCTTAACCTCCTTTTTTTTTTTTTTTTTTTGGGTCTTGAATATCAAAGACTCTCTTTACATGAGTTTGTTTATAGAAACTCTTCTTCTTCCTTCCGCATTTGCTCCTTAATGTCTTAGCAGTTTAGGGTGCTTTACATATAGGTGCATATGGAAACTTCTTTTTCAGAACACTTATGTACCTATAACTTATAGGATCCACAAAATTCATTGGGCTAACGTTATCCTTTCACCATTTTCCTCATAATTGAGCTTCTTTTTTCACTTTCTCGTTTTTCTCGAGGTGTTTATAAGACTCGTTAAACCATTTATGCAGACATGCCTTAGAGACATAAGCATATTCCTCAATTCTTTTAAAGGCCAAGCATTGTAGATGCTTCATGAGTTTGAGCACACATATAACTCATGTTTGCTTATCTAACATAAATAGTTTCCTTTCAATTACAATAACTCCTTAGGTGTGATCAAAATGCTTTCTTCACTTGTTTTCATCATAATTTTCCTTCATATTTTTTCATTAGTGCTTAGGACCTAACTTAAATATTATGTAGGCCAAGATAACGCCTTGTACACTTTCATCACTTACACTACGAAGTTAGTATCCGTGCCAATAAATTTTCGTAGGAATAATATCCAAAATAGGACATATTTTTAGGGTTGCCTTAGACAACTCATATCTTTCACTTACAACCTTGAAACATTAACATGACCATAATACAGACATCTCAAGACGTGTACTACATTTTTCATTCAAACATCATAATGTGAATGTCACAATATGACCTTCAAATTCTGATTTGAACAAAATCATGTACAAGCTACATAGTTTTGTTAAAATGGTCATATCTCCATCTACACATATTGAACTCAAGCAATTCCAAAGCCTGTTGAAAGCTAAGTCACTAAGGTATCTTGTACAAGATCATAGATTTTAAACTTATGGATTAATAGCAGCTTTCGTTTCCTTGGTTCTTAATGTACCAATCTCACATATCTTTCGTTTCAATTTTCATAAGTATTGGATAAAATCGTATATAACTTTTGTTTTGCCTTCTATGTGCTCATCGCACCCATAAGATTGGCTACATCCTTACTACTCATCTTGATGTCATAGTTCCTTCTCTTATGTAAGACTTTCTTTACTGGCGCCTATTTAGGTGTAACGCTTCCTTAAATTACACACAAACATTTCATGCCAAGTCATTCGGGAGCATTTAAACCTGCAAAACATGCATGTGGTTTTGTTTTGAGAAAAACTATCAATGATCGTTAGAGAAAATATCTCTTCTTCATTTCTTGACAATGTCGTTGATGTGCTTTTTGCAATATAATTTGACTTCATATGATAAAAATGAATAAAAAGAAACTTTCTAAAAACAAAATTGTTGCTGCTCATTAATTAATTATTCTTTATTTTATTGCCCCATTCAAGCGTAATATGCTTGGTGTTATAGTTGACTTATATGTAAATAGAGTAATAGACTATGCACGTTGAGATGTCTAGCGCAGGATGCAATTCTCTTTTTCTCCATAATAACCCCCATCTTATATGTGCGATTTTATCCCTCCTTCCTTGCTTCATCATCAACTTGTTGGGTCTAGTTGCTAAGTTAGCATTTTTGTTCGTCTAGTTGCTTTTAAAGCTCTTATAAAAATACAACAAAAAAAGAAAAAAACGTAAAAAGTGACTAAAAACCCGGCAGCAATGTTGAAAGCAGTATCTCTATTTCATATATTTAATAGGCTTAAATGTGTGCTACAATACTTGATCACACATTTATTTGAGTAATGAAATGAATGTTTTCGTATAATACAACAAAAACCCTTTTTATGGGGAAGTTTTCGTATAATACAACAAAAGCCCTTCTTATAGGGAAGACCCTTTTATAGGGAGTGGGCATGAGTGTGCGTATTTTTAATCTTGATAACCCAAAAAAAATAATGAATAAAAGGGCATCTTGATTTCCTAGGATTGACACACACGTTCGCACTTGCACTATGGTGGACACCTCATTGCATATTATTATGTGGGGTGAATAGTGTGTAAGAACCCGAATGCATCTTGTGACTTATATGTCTTCTAATTGTACATTCTACTTATATTAGTTTGCTGGCTTCGTTGTTGGGGTGATGCAATAGTTTGAGTTGTGTATATAATCTTCCGATCACTCGTGTACAAGATACACTTTGAAAAATCCAAAAATGTTTTCTTTGTCTTTGAAATATTTTGTGGGTTTACCTTCTCAAAACCTCCACCATTCCTTACTTACCGACGGGAAACCAAGGAATTTAAAAGGCTTTTTCATATATTTATTGCAGTGGTGATTCCTATGACAATGAGTTAAGCTTTTTAATTCATTTCCACCCTTTTTAGGTAATTTAGCTTATTTTACTCGAGGTTGAGCAAAATCTAGGTGCAAGGGTCTTTGTTTGTTCGAAAAATCTTACAATTTTGTATTCCTGGACCTATAACTTTGGTTCAAAATAGTTATTATTTTAGAATTTTTATTTCTGCTTTATTTATTTTGTAAAAAATCAGTACAAAATGAAAAACAAATTGTTGCAAAATGTAGATGGGCCAAGAATGAAGTCTCTACCTTTAAGTCCAGATTCAATTGCCTAAATATTAGAAAAGACTAAGATAAATTAAAACCCCAAACATCTGGCTCTCAAATACTCAATAGTAACGTAATTTTCATGAATTTCAATCAAGCATATATGCTTATCATATATCGCATAAAATTCAATGGAAATTAAATATGTTCAAACACAGAAACACAAGTGATCCTTCTAGTTAATTGTCAACCTCATTATTTAATAGTAATCGACCCTCTAGTCAATTGTGAAAATTTTAGGGCAAAAAATGTTTTCCCTTTTTCATTTTGAAGAATTAATGTTGCACACGTAAGCACAACTCTAGTCACATGAAGCTCACATGGCGCTATATCCCGTTGCTCTGGCAATAGGAAAATAGGTCCTCACATCTAGTCACATACACTAGCTGCCAAAGCACCATTTTTTGATCGAAGCCACTCATTGAGGTTCTTCGTAGACGTGTTTTAGGATTGATATGAGCCCTTAATTGCAGAAAAATAGGCAAAAATTATCCCAAAATTGACTTTTACACTTGTTATTATGGGTGGTTGTGGCAGCATATTAGTGAAATCCAGCTAGTTTTTTGATCGCATGGTTGTGGGAATTAGGGGAAAGCGCACGAAACATGGGCAACAGGAGTCACAAGTTCGATTTGCATGAAAATTCACCACAATTGATAAAATTGAGTACTGATAGAAAGTTCTTACAAAATCTGGCCAAATTCTAAAAAATTGCAATGATCTTGAGGGATTTTTCTAAGAAACACTCGGCAACAAAATTCACAAAACAATTGTTAGAAAAACTAACCAAAAGTTAATTTAAAATCGAATCACATCATTGTACCCTAATCCCTAATAGTATTCATGACTCTTTCGCAAAATTGAAGCCAAATCTTCATTGACTTAGTTTAGCAATGGAAGTATGCTGGCAGAAATCACATGGGAAGATAGAATTTAAAAGCAATTGCAAAATGAAATTGACCAAACTTCACCGAAATACGAATCAATAACAACCCTAGAAGCAACCGGTCAAAATTTTGAAAAAATTCCAATACATAGGCTATGGGCGGAAAGACATAGCTCAAAATCAACTGAGAAATACATTTCATGCATCAATTTGGGAAAAAAGAATGAAATTGACAATTCAAGAATTGACTTTAGGGCTTCACATGCTAAGGACCCTATGTTTTCAAACTGTAATTGCTCGCAAGATGCTTAACCAAATGATGTGTATGATATATCGAATCAAAGCTCTTATCAAGATTCGTAAGTGTCTAGCATTTCTTGCCAATTAAAAAATATTCACAGATGAAACCACAACATGAACATTCAAGTACAAAAGCAAAAAAAATGCATAAGAGAATAATTCATATGAGATGAATTACGACAAAGCATACCAACAATTCAACTAGGAAAAAAGTCAACATAGCTGTAACACCAATCAAGGAAGTTAAATTATGAATTAAACGTAAATAGAATCACCATAATCCCATAACAGAACACTATCGAGCCTGCCTTCTAATCACTGGTTGGAAGGATCTCACTAGGTAGAGGATCCCTCACAATCTCACAATCTAGGAGCTCTAAGATTTTGTGTAGAAATTCTTTGTAGAGAACCCTTGAAAATTTTCAGTGTGTCTCTAGGGTTGTTCATCTGTCTAGGACCGGGCCAAACCGAACAAACTTGGATCGAAGACCGAATATGCCTTACTTCCAAGACCGAGGATCAAATCGGTCCAAAGCCGGTCCAGACCGAGACTAGATCAGGACCAGACCGACTTCGGACCGGCTTCTCATTTTTTTGTTTTTTGGTTTATGTTGTTGAGTTGTATACAAATTTGCTTTAGAGTGCATCTATAGAGAACAACGGAAATGTCTCAAGCTTCTATGTTATTCTAAGCTTTTTATAGAGAAATGACTTATGCCGTGACATACTTATTTCAACTTTCACGAACCGTAATCTATTTCACAAACCAACTTACCAAACCAATTCATCGACAACATAGATTTAAAGCAATTCCTGAAGTAAAAAGTTTAGTACATAACCAATCAAGCTTAAAAATTCATTACATACCTACCTTATCTAAAAAAAAGTTGATTACATAACCAAAGCTTCAAGTGTTTAATGAACTAGTCTCTCTCAAAGTGACTCAATCTTCAAGCCAATGTGACTCCCGAACTTGAAACCAATGTGTTGGACTTGGAGAAGGACTTCCTTGCAACAATATGCGCTTCTCAAATATTTAACTAATTGTTCAAGTAGTATATGAAATAAATAAAACACCAAGTTAGTAAATATAAAAACCAACAATTAATTTACCAAAGAAAAGTAATGATGATAACAATAACATAGTGTAAACAAATATAATAAAAAGAACAAAAATTGCCTCAATGCTAAATGTTCAAAGTATCACTCACATCAATCACATTGTCCTTAAGACTTAATTTACCAAGATCTAAAATAAACGCAATAAAAAGAACAAAAATTAAAAGTTGCAACATGTAAATATGTAATCACATAAAGTAAATAACCAAAATTGAAAAAATGAAAATTGAACATTACCCTTATCGAGGTCCCGTAATTCATCAAAGTAGTCATCAATATCTGATCTATTGCTTAGCCTGAGCCAATCTTGTGCATATATAAGAGCTTGGACCATCTTTTCACAATCTAACACAACAAAATACATAAGTTAACAATAGACAAATAAGTTATAAATTTATAATACAATATAAAGAAATAAACTAATTAAATCATTTACCTTTGGGGCTAAAGAAGTTCTAAATAAATCAAGAGTACGCCCTCCTCCACTGAATGCCGACTCCGATGTAACCAGGGCTGTTCATCGGTCTAGGACCGGACCGTACCGGACCGGACTGGCCTGGATCGAAGACCAAATTGGGGCAAAACTATGGACCGAGGACCGGATCGATTCAAATTCGGTCTAGACCGGACCGGACCGGGCTGAGCCCGGATCGGACCGAATTTGGACTGGTCCAGTTTGCACCCTGCAGTCCAGTACAGAGGTTATTAACATAGATGGTTGAACATTCTAAGCAAAATAAATTCTACAAGAGCATGGCTCTTTTTATCAGTGCAACAATCCCATTCAATCAAGTACAGAGGTTATTAACATTGCTAGAGAAAGAGTGAGATTTATAGGAAAGCATAGCAGTAATGAAGAACGCTTCACACTTTGTTCAAATAAAGAAAAAAGTAAAAAAGTCATATTCATTCACATCAACAACACCAGTAGAGATAGAAAATTTACAGTAAAAAAGTCATATTCATTCATATTACTCTGCACTCTTCAGAGTAATATTGCTTTTACTTTAGGCACAACATTCACTTTCATTCTTTTCATTTAGAGTAAGTGATCTTTTCATTCAGAGTAAGTGAGTAACCACCCAAAATTCTTGAAAGCCAAGGTTTACAGACTTCAGGCTGACGTCATGCAATGGGGTCAATTTTAAACGATAAGCAATAATTTTGACATCCTTGGCAGAATCAACCTAAAATGAATTGGAAAAACATACATTAAAGTGATAGCAGAGTCATCATTAAGTGCATTACATATGCCAAGAAAGAATATCAGTATCCTATATAATAATCTTACCTTCTATTTAGCATGTCCTATACTTGATATTACAAATAACCTCAAAATTCATGGAGCAATACACCATACAAATAAGCAATTGGCAATAACAGCACAACAAGAAGCTTAGAAGCCAGTAATAGATCAATGAATTATATAATTTACATCAAACAACTGAGAAATCAAATGAAATCAAATGAATTTCATTCACCGATGGACAGGGAGAGAAGAGATTAGAGTTCGACCTCTGAAACACTCACCGATGGGAGGTGGGTCGGTGGTAGAACTGGTGAATGGCAATGGACAGAGAATCCGACAGTCAGCGGTGGTCCGGTGCCCGGTGGACAGGGAGAGAAGAGTTAGCAGCAATCGGCAAGACAACCAAGACTGACGCCGTGACGCATGGGGGCTGGCTGGGTTTGAGGTAATCGCCGCTGGCGTGCAAGACTTGAGCCTCCATCTCAAATGGGTCACCAGTCACGGATGTCGACGCTGGGTTGGGGTTACAGTGCTGACAGTTAGAGAGAGAGAGAGAGTTAGAGAGAGGGGAGGCTGCACGCTGGAGTAGAGACTCAAGAGGCAGAGAACACAAGGGCAGGCTGAGGGTGGGTTGCAAACAGTCAGGCCCGCCAAGTCTGGAAATTGGAAGTGTAGAATTGAAATTTGAAAAACTCCAAAAACCCTAAAAAAAGGGGTCCACGGTCCAGCCGGTTCGGACCGAGATCGGACCGACGATCGAAACTGGACAAAGACAGGACCGTGGACCGGACCGACTAAGCCCGGTCCGGTGCGGTCCAAGGCTGGTCTTCGGTCTAGGGCCGGTCGAAACCGAATAATGAACAGCCCTAGATGTAACTGTAGAAGTAGGCATGACCAATACATCACAAGCCATACGAGCAACCATGAGATATCGAGGACCATGTCCTTTCCACCTTCCCAAGACTTCATCCCCTACTTCATCCTCTTCAAGTCCCCTATTTAGGTACTTTTGCAACTCTACCTTGATGATTCCTCTTCCTCCATCTGACCTCTTTAACTTCTTTCTTAATTGTTGTGCATAAGAGGCAGCTCCACTAGATACAGTATCCTTCTCCACTTCAGGTTGTGCCTCACTACTTTGCCCACTTTGGAGAGTCAGTGGCTTGTACAGTTGCCAATACTCGTCAAACAAAGCTTCTAATTTCTCTTTTACTTTTAAAACTATAACACTGCCTTGTACTTCACCAAACAAGTCACAAAGACAAATCTCAAGACTCGCCAACTTGTACGTAGGATCAAAGATGGGAGCAATATGCACCAAAGGGTTTATTTTCTTAGGTGTGCCATAATACTTATCATATTTCATCCTCATCCTCTTGGCCATTTCTTTAAAGTTTGTGACTCTAGATCCAATCTCGTCAATTTCCTCACTTTCTGCATCATTAGCATCAATGGCCTCAACAACTTACTCCAAGTGTTTTAACATAGTATGAATAGCCATAATCTCCAAGAAAAGCAAGTTGGATGTTACATATGAAGTACCAGAAAAACGCATAGTCACATTATAGAAAACCTCCAAAAAAACTAGCAAGTGTTTGACTTGTTTCTAATCATTAGACTTGGGAGGCCTATCTGCATCATCATCTTTTGCCAACTCCATATTATAATAAGGGTCTCTTTTGCTATACTTTGTGAATGCATGCGCATATACTAAAGCAGTGCTAAGCATCTTATAAGTGAAGTTCCATCTAGTGGAAACATCAAGAGATAAAGAAGCCTTGCTCTCAATGTTTTCTGCAATTGCACATTCATAAATAGTTGCAACCTACTAGGAGATTTGCTAATAAATATCACAGTAGCTCGAACATGCTTGACTGACTTCCCAACAGCCTACACACAACCGAATTAAGTATGTGAGCAATACACCTAGCATGTAAGAATTCCCCACTAGAGAAAAGAAAATGACTATGTTGCTTAAACTCACCAATAAGGGCATTACAAGCAGTGCTATTGCTCGCAACATTATCAACAGTAATAGTATATAGTTTAGATGCTGAACCCTAATCCTCTAAACACTTTCCAAGAACAAGAGCAATATCATCCCCTTTATGACTGGAAATAGCATAAAAATTTAATATTTTCTTATGCAATTTCCAATCATTATCATTAAAGTGGGCAGTTATAACCATATAGTTAATCGTCTGAAGTGAAGTCCAAGTGTCAGTTGTCACACACACCTTTTGATATGAATGTGCAAGATATTCTTTCAATTTCACCCTTTCATCCACATATATGTGATACATGTCTCTTGCAATGGTAATGCGTGAAGATATATTAAGTGAAGGATAAAAAACACACATCATTAGCCTAAACCCTACATTTTCAACAACCCTAAAGGACAACTCATCAATTATGATCATTTTGGCTATAGATTCCCTTACCTCATGAGGATTCAATACCTACACTACAAGAAAGACTGAAATTTGTGACCGCTTTTTTGTGACTGCTTGAAGACAGTCACATTTTGTGACTAATTTTGTGATCAATATAAGGTAGTGAGAATTTTCTGACTACGAGTTAAATAGTGTGAAATGTAGTCACATTTTATGACCGATTTTCACACCGATATAAAATCAGTCATAAATTTTAATTTTTCAAAACTTAACACATTTTTTCTTTAATTTTAAAGTTGGGACTGATTTTTTTTTTAAAAAATTGAGACTGATTTTGTGACTAAAAAAAATAATAATAATAATTTCAGTCACAATCTTGATGAAGTAACAAAAACGACCCTAACTATCTAAACCTTCATTCAATTCTTTCTCAGCCTTTGCACGCAGACACCCCCGACCCCCTGGAGTCATTCGCACGAAGACACCCCCGACCCCCTGGCCTCTTCGCATGTAGACACCTGACTTTGCCCCTCTTCTCACGCCGTCGTCGTCGCCGGCAGCTTATGTTCTCTCTCTCCCATCGTCGGCGGCAGCAGCTTACTCATCTCTCTCCCATCGTTGCCGAGGTGCTTCACAGTTTCGCCCAACTCGCCCAGACCAAGCCGTTGCATGCCAACTCGCAATCGGTTGTTTCTGCTCTACCCATCTCCGGCGCCGGCCAGCGAAGCCCACATCTGGCCCACAACTCGCACACCCGTCGCACGCTAGAGCTGTTCGTGGTCGTTCCTTCGAAGCCCAGGTCTGTGTTCTCAAAGTTGATGTAATTGAATTCCACATTCTTAATTTTGAGTAAAAATTTTCAATTTTCATTTTGAATTCTAAGTAATTAGAAGAAAAATTCAGACGTTGGCTCTCTGTTTGGAAATTTTGCTACTCCGTTCTGGGTAATTGAATGTTGCTTGAGTTTGTGTTACTTCTTATTGCTTGAGTTCATGGTCTTGTTATTTCCCAATATTGGTGTAATTGAATGTTGACACCCTGGCTCAGAGTGCATACATTTTTGCCATTTTGTGGCAGCACTAGCAAGGTGTTAGTGCATGATTACTCCTTTATCTATAGTTAAAGTGGGCTCCACGAACAAGAGCCCAGAATCTCTCATTGACAGATGTAACTCACCGGATATTGCCATTAAAAGGGGAAAGAAAAGGCTTCTTATGAGTAATGGATGCTATGTCTGAAGGCCATGAATTCTCACACCTAAACTTAAAGATAGTAGCTTGTAATGTTTGTGAAAATATTTTTATTCTCTTTATTACTATTGTTTTTACTAAGGATTAAAAAAGAAGGGGCTCAGTGAAATTAGTTTGTGGCATTCTGAAATCTGAATTACAGTCCACTTGTATGACAAAAACACTTGCCTCAGAGGAAAATGAACATGAATATGTCTGGTCTTGTTTCTTTTTTAAAAAAAATGGTATGGTTTATGATACTTATGAGGCGCATAAAAATTGCGCAGAAACTTTTAGTGTTCTGTTTTGATGTTTACTGTATTGCATTTTAGATCGTGTGTGTGTGTTTTCAAATGTTTATGCATTCCAAATGGATCAGACCAAATATGAGTGATTTAATACAAGGATTTAGAAACCAAACCAAGATAGGTTTTTATTTTTTTATGTGATCTGTGTCATTAGACATAGGCTATTCATGTGAGCCACTGGATTCCATTTTCTGCCACAATGCCACCAAAGGCTGAAGTAATGGAGCCAAGATCTAATCTTATAGGGTTCAACTATACTTGTTCTAAAAAGTGTTTAGGATGTGGGTTGATCCTCCCTCTATTTTCGGTTCTGTTGTCGTGTTGTTGCAGGCCTCGGTTTACAACCCAAAAAGGGTGAAATGGTTGAATTTTTTAAGGGTTTAGGTTTATATGTACTGGAAGATACAATCCCCCATATTAACACATTGATTCATTGCTTAAGATTTTTTAGGTACTGAGAACCATGCTTCTTATGCTGTCAATACTCACTTCTGGAGGAACCCTGTGCTTCAAGCTGTGATTTTGCTGTTGTGTTAGTTAACACTGATCCTAGCAGTAAGTTCAAATGATATTGATTACATGAGTGTTGCTAGCATTTTGGAATTTATGTAATAAATAAAATAAGAGAGTATAACATTTTGGATGTTGTCTATTTGTTTTAGGTACTAGTTCTTGCATATACTCATCTTCCTCAACATCAACTACGGTGCATTCATCGACGTGTTCACCTGCAACTTCAGCATCCTCATCTGCAGCTATTGGGTATGGTATTTAGTTAAGATATTGTTGTTTTGTCCACCCACGCCTCCGTTACTCTCCCCTGCCTAGCAACGCCACCATCTCTCTCCCCCTTCCCATCAATCAACTCTATCATTGCGCCCGGACAACTCCCCCCATTCCGAATGATCCATTAAACATAGATTGGAAGTTTTCACCTCGAATTCTGGGTTTGGATTAATTAGAATCTCAAACAATTAGGAATTTTTTTTTTGGTAAAGGACAACACGGACGATATTTGAGCCCAATCAATTAAGCTAACTGATATCCAAATAAATAAGGAGATAAATTATGAAATAAACCTCATATAAGACACTAATGTCACATGTTTTAGTTATGTAAATCCTTTATCTTGAAAATAAGTTTATAGACCTCTATCGCTAATTTTGAGGTGTATATATAGACCTCTACCTTGATGCTGAAAACTGGTAATAATTAGTGGTTATTATATGTTATTTTTTGTTGTTGTAAAGGAAATGAATTGAACAATAAGGATGAAACAGACAAAACAAAATGTATACATTCATTAAGGCTTTGGCTTATTATATAACATAGATTAGTTGAATTGTGTGATTGTTTTGGCCATTTTTATGAATAAGTATTTAAATATTTATTTATCTTTTGAACTAACCTAATATTTTAAATTCTTTATAATATAGGAAAAGTTTAAAAAAAAAAGATTTGCGGAGATCCAATCATCAACAAGAGAATGAAGATGAGGGTGAGGATGAGGATGGGGATGAGGATGAGGATGAGGATGAGGATGACGAATGATTGTTATGCAAACAATATTTGATAGTATCATGTGTTTTGCTTTGTGTTTTGGATTACTTAAATGATGTTGAACCGTTGTAATTTAAATTTGAATGTTTGATACTAAACTACTTGGGTGAGAATCTTATTTGGTTGTTATGAAACTATGGAGTTTGGTCTTAAACTACTTGTGTTGAAACCTTATTTGGTTATGGAACTGTGAAGTTTGGTACTAAGTTATCTATGTTGGGAGACTTTTAGTTGTTATCAAGCCATGAAGTCTAGTTATCATGTATATGCAAATATGTATTGTATTTTTGTAAATTCAAGGAGACAATCACTATAAAATTACATGATTTCAGTTTTTACAAAAAAAATAAGTCACAAAAACAGTCACAAATTATTTTCCACCAAACCATAATCGGTCACAAATACGGTCACAAAATGAGTAAAATTGTCAACAATATCGATCACAAAGACGGTCACAAACAACGATAGTCACAATCTCGGTCACAAAATTCATGATTCACATTGGTCACAAAATCAGTCACAACAACAACTCCGTCACAAATACGGTTACAAATCAGTCCTAAATTCTCACTGCAAAAGTGGTCTAAAAAACAGTGTCAAATATAATGTGGTTACAAATTCGGTCACAAAAAGTAACTACAGAATTAGTCACAAAAGTCGTCACAATTTGTGGCTGAATCGGTCACAAAATCAATTTCCGACCAAGGATTTTGTGACCACCGAATTCGGTCGCACAATCGATCACAAACGACATTTGTCACCGATTTTGCTCTATTTGTGACTGTTTGTCACAAATAATCGCCCTCATTATTTTGATCTTTTTCAAAAACCAACTGACTTTGTGTTTGTTGGCTTTGATTATTCGGGTTTTCAGGATACTTTGGAAAATGATTTTTCAAGTTCTTTGTTCCATTTTTACTAGGGTCGGCCTTATATATTTTACCACAATATTTGCACTTACTGGCCACTCTTGCCATTCTCTTTGATCTCTTCGAAATGTTCCCAACACTCTGCCCTTTGAGTAGACTTTCTAGCAAGTTGTTTCCCCTTACTCTTGCTTTGTGTTGCTCTTTGACTTGCCTCTTCCTCCTCTTCAATTTCAATAGGATCATTTGGTTGGTGCTCACTTGGAATATCGGTGTCCATGTCACCTAATTCTTCCATGGCGGAGCTAGTTCTCTCTCTCTCTGAGAATGAACACAACCCACCTCCCTATAAAGTAATCAACAATTGCACAACTTGAAACTTGTAATTTTTCATTTGTGAATCGGATTCAGAGAACACACTATTGAATCAATTATAATATTACACCACTGGAAGAATGATTGTACACATAATTTCATAAGTGAATGAAGTCTTAAATAACGTGCTACTTCTACCAATATCAAATTTAGACCACATTCTGTCATTCTAACTGAGACATGACCAGCATTCACTCCATTCGGGCTTCAGCAATACAAATAGCAGTCACTTTTAATTATTTCAGTTGGTTAAAATACTAGAGCAAGAAGCTAAGAATAGATCAATGAATCACATAATTTACATTAGATAACTGAGAAATCAAATGAAATCAAAGATTTTTTGACATACTGTTCGACCTTCTGCTAGAGCTGCTTTTGTGGTCTTGAGAGATGAGAGCTGCCGGCTGAAAAAACTCTCATCGGTGGGCGGTGGCAGACCTGGCAATGGACAGAGAGGGTCAGCGAGAGTCAACGGTGGATAGGGACAGCCAGCGAGACTGACGTGTGGGGCCAGCTGGGTTTGAGGTCGTCACCACTGGCGTGCGAGACCTGAGCATCCGTCATCGGCTGGGGTCACAGAGGCAGAGAGAGAGAGAGAGAGGCAGCTAGAGAGAGAGAGAGAGGTTGGAGGCTAGAGAGTACGAATGTGAAGGCAGAAGGGCGCTAACCTAACGCTGTAACAAAATTCAAATAAAAGCCCAGACCCAACATGTAGAACTTGTTTTTTTTTTTTTTTTTAATGGTCCACGGTCCAATCTGTCAGTCCATCCAGACCAGATCAGGACCGGACTGAAGACCAAAAAAGGACAACTTAAGGACCCAAGATCGGACCGAATTTAGCTGGTCCGGTCTACGCCGGTCTTCAATCAAGTCCGATTCTGGTCCGAATGATGAACAATCCCAAGTGTCTCATCCAATAATGGGTGTAAAATAATCCTAAGTCCAAAAATTTGTTAACAGAATATAGGAAAGACAAATAAATATTAATTAGAAAATAAAGCAAAAGAAAGGGACGAAAAAAGTAAGGGTAAAATAAATAAGAAAGAGGAAATTAAGGGCTGGGGTCCTGGGGAAAACAAAATAAACATAATAAGCTAATGCAACGAGATTAGAACTGCTGGTGCTGAGAGCGGCCCAGGACAACGCGCAAGGTCTACGCATAACCACCAAGCCCACAACGCATTTCATGTCAGTGACCTGGACGGTCAAATGAGTCTTGTGCAGACGGGAGAAGTGGGCCTAGCTCACACATTCTCCAGCTCTGAAGACTCGGTTGAAACTTCTGCATATTACTACATCAGGAGAATTATAAGCCGTGGACTCAAAATATCATGACCTTCAGTTTAAAAGGCGACCAACATGTCAATGGAGCTATGAGCTCTTTGACAAAAATATGTATCTAAACTGTGGTTGTATTAGAATACAACATACCAAAAGAACATTATAACTTGCACGAAACGGTAGGTTGGATAGCTTTTTGGACTATTTGTATCTCTTTTCATGTAATACAGTCATGAATTTCATTTATCCTCATTAAAAATAACGTAAGTAGCAAGCTCATTAATAAAAAACACTTTATGTTGCATCATACATTCATACTTAAACTTTTTAAAAAGAAGGGGGGTAAATATACATTGTCCAAACCTTAAAACTTGTCAAACATAATGTGTTTTTACTCCTTTCCATTGTTTTATTTACACTTTATCATTGGGATACCCTATTTTAATGGATATGGTATTTCTCTCAATTATGGTATGAGATCTTTGTCAAATTAATATAATTTTTTCTATATCTAACACGATTGTAAAAAATAAGAAGAATTATTTGTGAACTTATTTTTATTATGGCATCTTATGCTTTCTTTCATCCCATAAGTAGATGTATATACAAATAGCATGATCTTTTTTATTTAATAACTATTTGAGTATATTATTATGAAACGTATATAACAATTATTTTGAACATCTACATACGAAAAAAAAATAATTATCAAATTTTACGAGATGAAGGAACTATATTATGAAATCTGTAACGCACTTTATCAATGCAAATACATTCATCAAAATTATATTGATTAGATGAGGAATTCTATATTAAACTAAATCAGAACAAAGCAATTTGAATTAATGAAATATAATTTCTCTAATATGTTGACACCAACAGTTCGAACAGTAACACCAGCACCAGCAAATATATGGGTTTGAAGTTGCTTTATTGCGCCATAATTTAGTACGTGGAATATCACTATGCATACTGCCTATCGGCTATTACTAAATGAAGGCATGAAAAAGGTGCGTTATTTACATTTTGGTTCGTCAAGGTATGGTGTCTGAATTTTTGAAATTCACAATTACGAAAATAAATATTTGGGTCCAACCAATTGTGGGAATAATTACAAATGAGTGAAAATTTAAAAATAAGGTTGACTTGAATAATGAAATTATCCAAAAACCAATTAGAAATGGGCAAAAAGCTTGCACAGTTACTCTCTCCTATAAGAAAAACAAACATGAAAAAAAAAACAAAAACAAATCAAGACAAAGATCAACCGTCTTAAATCTAATAATTAATTTCCCCATATCCACAAAGAAAACCACAAAGAAAACCACACTCTGTCTTTCTTCTTCTCTCTGCCACCAAAAAAAAAAAAAATTAAAAAAAATAATATTTTAAGTAGAATATTCTTCAATGGATTATTTTTTTCACTTAGACCATAGATAATTCATTCAACCAGGGGTATTTCTGGAATTCTAGAATGTTATGTCACGTGCTCAAATGAAAAATTGACAAGTAGCCACCTTTTATTTTCATAGTTGTGGATTCCAAAAATTCCACTTCATAATATTTAGATGAACTCGAATGCGGATAACTGGGAAAAGGTGATAAAACTCGCCGGCCAATACAATACATGCCCCCATTTACTCCCTCATAAATAAAACATGAAATGAGAGAGAG
>JAKOGI010001153.1:192500-298605 GCA_029747015.1 Carnegiea gigantea
AAAGGAAATAAGAATAACATTCACAATCTACCAAGTTTTTAAAAGGAAATACGAATACTATTTCTGAAGCATGTTTCTCTCTCCTCAAAAAACACTTTCCCTGACCTTGCTCCACGCCTCCCTGCCTCCCTCCATTCAATTCAGTTCCAAATGTGCGAAATTGTTTTTGGTCAATTACGCTTCTCTGATCGGAATTCTGCTTGTTGGTAAGCTTCTTCATATGGATCTTGTATTTCACTTGCTCAGTCTATTGAATCTACCAAGTTTTTTCGACTTCTTTCTTTTGGCTGTGGATTGAATTGGGGTTGTCAAGTTTTTGATTTTCATGTTAGGAGAATTGGGTTGGGCGTTGGGAAATTTGTGTTGAAGCAAAACAGGGCTCTGATGCTTTGTTTAGCCTGATGAGGCCAACTGCTTAGTTGCCTGTTTATGGTTTTTCGTCAATTCAGAAAATCAGGGAAAAGAGAAGGCAAGTACCGAGTAATTCTAGGTCCAAAACCAATTACCTGAGTTAATTTGAGCAAATACCCCTGAATTTCTGAGCAAACCCCAAAATCGCATACTCAAACCCTAAAGTCCCTGCAATTGAATCAAACGGCCTCTAATTTTTGAGCATATTGGTGAAAACATTGAATCAAATACACAAATCTGCAATAGAAGTAGAAGTTTGAAACCTTACCTGAGCAAAATTCCCAAGCTTGAGATTGATGAGTTAGGGTTTCACTGGTCCGAAGCCTCCATGACTGAAGAGAGAGAAAGAGCAGAAAGACGAAGAAGCTCTTGGTTGAAGGGTCGAGCGCAATAACGCAGAGGGAGGAGAGAGACGGACTGAGGAGATAGACGGAGTGAGAAGAGACACCGAGAAGCTGTAGCAATACCGAGGAGAGAACGCAGAGTGAGGATAGAGAATGAGATGGAGAGCGATGAACTGAGGGAGAGACATGAATGAATGAGCAGTAATTCTATATTACGTACTTATGTTCTACTCTTTTTGTATCTATTCAATTGTATGTTCTACTCTTTTTGTATCTATTTATAAATGTTGTGATTTCTCTATCAAATGTAACTATATTACATTATGTCTTTCATGGTTAATATTTAAATTTTGATTTTTGATTTGCTAAATGTAATTTATTTCATAAATCAAATGTAACAAAATTTAACAAAGGCTACAACAACTAAAAATAAAAATTAGCAATTCCATAATCCTCACTGTCAAAAATTAGAACTTCTGGGCCATCGGATTAATCCTCACTTCAATCTCATCCGTCCATATTTAGTAATTAATTCAGAATCAGAAAAATATAATCGTTTTCGTTTATTACAGATACATAAAAAGGAAATACCAATATAATCATTTTCTCCCCCCCACTAATATATTGATCTTGAGATAATATTAATAACTAATTCTTTCTGCCTGTTTGAATAATATTAATTCCTAGGTGATTATCGAATCTCTTTGGCCATTGAGCTTTGGAAGTTGCAGGTATTTTCAATATATATACGTATAGCTTACCATGTATCAAATTTTGTCTATTAAATTGTATGTTGTACTCTTTTTGTATCTATTTTATAAATGTTGTGCTTTCGCTATCAAATATCACTATATTGCATTATGTCTTTCATGTTTAATATTTAAATTTTGAATTTTGATTTGCTAAATGTAATTTCTTTCATTAATCAAACGCTTTCCCCCTCAATTTAAATTGTGTAAAATTGTGTTATATCTACTCTGTAGATGCGTAAAATTGTGTTATATCCACTCTGTAGATGCGTAATTCAACCTTTCTTCATAGCCAATTTACGAATTTTGCATCCTCAATATTATGCATTCTTCTGGTGATACTTCAAGTCTGCAGATTTATTTGTTAATTAATCTGAATTCCGGAAACTTCAGTCTTTTTATGGCCTGTAAATTCATAATTCACATTCTCCGATGTAGATTTATGAAGTTTGCAAGATTCTATGGTATACATAAAGAGGAAATACCAATATAATCATTTTCTCCCCTCCCCCCACTAATATATTGATCTTGAGATAATATTAATAACTAATTCTTTCTGCCTGTTTGAATAATATTAACTCATAGGTGAAATTGAAAAGTTAAAAAATAAAAAATAATTACAGTTGTACATGAAATTGCTATCTACTTATATCTTTCAATAAATTTGAGTTTCTGTTGAGCTTTCCTATATTATTTTGATTCTCTCTCTCGCTCTATACACACACACACACACACGCACACACACAAACACATACACATATACACACAAACACCAATTATCTACCGTAATACGCACCGGGCAAAGCACGAGTCCAGACTTGGCTCTTATTCGTATCATATTGGAATATAAAATAAACAATATAAATATAAATACAAATAAATAAGTACATACGTAAAATATGAAATTGGAATATGAAATATTAAAAATTTAAAAATTATAAATTATAAATTGTAAATTATAAGTAAAAAAAACAGAAAATAGTAAGCCCGAAAATTACAAAAACAGAAAACATTACTTTTAAATTTTTTTATATATTTATAATTTATTTATATTTAATTTTCAAAGTTAAAAATTATAAAGATATAAAAATAAAAAACATTAAGCCCGAAACTTTCATAGTTCAATTACAAATTGAAAAATTTAAAAATAAAAAATAGAAAATAAAGTTAAAGGTTAAAAAATTAAAAAATTTAAAATTTAAAGATTAAAAATTACACCATAAATTGTTCGTATTGCATTTTTTGGTTTTTATTTTTTTCCCCTTTATTTATTTTAAAACTTTTTATCTTCTTAGTTTTATTCCAAACAAAAGCTATAGAAAATTCCAAAGAAAAGCTATAGAAAATTCCAAACAAAAGCTATAGAAAATTAAAAATTTTGTATTATTTGTATTTATTGTGTGTTTTGTATTTTTTTAATTTCCTGCATTTATTTTTAAATTTTCTATCTTTTTATGCTTATTCCAAACAAAAGCTATAGAAAATTCCAAATAAATGAAAAATAAAACATACAAAAAAAATTACAAAATCAAAAATACTACATAAAAAATAGAAAATAAAAAATAAGAAATAAGAAATAAATAATTAAAAATAAAAACATATAAAATGCAAATATTTTTGATCTTCCATGATACAAAGGATTCTTTATTGAGCCTATAAATTATAGTGTTACTAGCCGATCGTGAACAATTAATAGATATGAGCAATTAGAGTTAAAACTGGGACACTAACATTCAGAATGCAGTCATGGACAGAGACCCACCAAGTAGTCAAAGAATTGAAAATGGTTTACAAAATAGGCTAGCTCGACTTACTGCAAGATGGAGGATATTTACGCGGCGTAATCAAGATGAGACAGCTGCACGATATATACAAGAACGTGAACGATATCAAGCAGAAGCGAGAGCATTACAATTGGCCATATGCCGTGCTGCAACAAACACTACTAATCTACAAAGTCAATATTAGGCACTGCCTACTACTCTGAACTCTAACCCACATAGAAAATTTACAGAGCGATGGTCATTCACCGGAAAGATGGTTTCATGTTGCCACTGCAAAGCTACTATGTGGTTAGGTGAAAAGATTAGAAGTAGCAGCATTTCTCAGCCGCGATTCACCTTATGCTGTCAAAATGGCCAGGTCATATTGTCAAGCCTGCCTCCAGCTCCTCCTCCCCTAGACGCATTACTGAATGATCCAAATTTCTCCCGATATCTTAGAGCTTACAACTCAATGCTATCATTTACTTCAATGGGTGGGACAATTGCCTACGCTGTAATGGACGGTCATGGTCCTTACTCCTTCCGTATCAGTGGCCAAAACTACCATCACATTGGTTCTTTACTGCCGACACAAGGAAGAAAGCCAAGATTTGCTCAATTGTACATATACGATACACATGATGAAGTACAGAACCAATGCAGGGCTTTGAATAGCCAGCAAAGTGTTAACGGCATTGACGTGACAATTTTGGAGGCATTACAACGAATGCTTGATTCCACAAATCCTTATGTGCGGGTCTTTCGAAATGCACGGGATGTCTTACATGCCAACCATATTGTTGACTTAAGTATACGCATCATTGAAGCACGGCCAGGGCGCCAATACACAAGACCCACAGCAGATGAAGTGGCAGCTCTCATAGTGGGTGGTGAGCATACTGATGGAGAAACCCGAGACATCATTGTCTGCAAGATAGATGGAAACTTGCAGCGTATATATGAAACTCACCCATCTTATATGCCTCTCCAATATCCCCTTTTATTTTCATATGGAACCGATGGTTGGTCATAACACATTCCATGCGCTGAAGGGTCAAGCAGTAATAGAAGATATGTCACAATGCGAGAGTTCTATGCATTCTTGATACAACATCGAGTGAATGAGTGGAACATTTTACTTCGTTCTGGTCATTTATTTTTACAATTCATTGTTGATTGTTATGCTGCAATAGAAGAACGGAGATTGAATTACATACAAAGTCACCAAGGTACACTCCGAGCAGATTTGTATAGTGGTTTACAAGATGCAATTACTGCTGGAGAGAATGATCCTACTGTAGTTGGGAAGAGGATAATATTACCCGCAACTTTCATGGGTGGCCCACGTTACATGAGGCAACACTTTCTTGATGCAATGGCCATTTGTTGTCAACTGGGCTATCCAGATTTTTTTGTGACATTCACTTGTAACCCGAGCTGGCCTGAAATTATGGAGGCACTATCCCAACAACCTGGCCAAAGCACCAGTGATCGACCTGACATTGTAGCTCGAGTATTTCGCTTAAAACTGAAAGAGCTGACTCGAGATTTTAAGGAGAAAAAATTATTTGGCAAAGTCATTGCAGGTGTGTTTCTCCTCCAACTTTGTGTTTCTTCATTGTTCACATATTTAGCACTATTTATTCTATCACTCAAGCTTCTCATTTCTCCTATTCACAGATATACATGTTATTGAATTCCAAAAGCGAGGCTTACCACATGCTCATATTTTGCTTACTTTAGCAAATGAGGATAAGCCAACCTGTGCAGAAGATATTGATAACATTATATGTACTGAGCTACCTGATAATATTAGTGGTCCTCTAGCATTTGAAACAGTTACAAAACACATGATTCATGGTCCATGTGGTAATGGTGTTTCTTATGCCCCATGTATGGATGGCAGTAAGTGCACAAAACATTATCCAAAGACCTTCTCTAATGAGACCATTGTTGAAGAGAATGGGTTTGTCAAATATAGGCGTAGAGACGATGGCAGAAGTGTAACTATTCGTGGTACGACCATTGATAACAGGTGGGTTGTACCATACAATCGTGACCTTTGTGTCAAATATGACGCGCATATAAATGTTGAGCGCTGCGCTCAGAAGAAGGTTATTAAGTATCTTCACAAGTATATGCATAAGGCACCTGATCGAGCAGCAACTTTTGTTATTCAAGACAATGCTCACAGTATCGATGATGGAGCAGGACCTTCATATAGACGGGTTGATGAAATACAACAGTATTTAGATTGTCGTTATGTCTCACCTATAGATACAATTTGGAGAATATTTGAGTTTGATATAACACATCGTTACCCATCTGTCGAATTGCTACAATACCACCTACCAGGACAACAATTCATTGTCTTCAACGATCGAAATGACCTTCATGATGTGGTGAATCAAGCAACAGAGAAGGTGACAATGCTCATTGGGTGGTTTCGCGCAAATATAACATATATGAATGCAAGAAGATATACTTATGCAGAATTCCCAACTTATTATGTATGGAATAAGAGCCTTAAGAAATAGACTATAAGACAACAACGGGTTTGCATAGGTCGAATACCATATGCTCACCCTAACATGGGGGAAAGATATTATCTGAGAATGTTGTTGCATATTGTTCGGGGTGCAACATGTTATGAAGACTTAAGAACTGTTAATGGGACCCTGCATTCAACCTTTAAAGAAGCTTGCTTAGCACGTGGGTTGTTAGATGACACTAATGAGTGGGATGAAGCATTGACAGAAGCATCAACATGGGCAACTGGGGCTGAACTAAGGAATATGTTTTGTTCAATGCTTATGTTCTCGGAAGTAGGACAACCTGATCAATTATGGGAGGCACATTGGGAAGATCTCACTGATGACCTTCTCAGAAGGTTACAACGAGAGCACAAAAATCCCCAATTGGAGATAAGCAGTGAACAGAGGAGGAACCTTGGATTGTGTGAGCTTGAGTTAATTTTGAATAAAAATGGAAGGTCATTAAGAAACTATCCTCCTATGCCCTTACCTTCACCTGAGATGTTGCGGTGAATAGGTAATAGACCTATCATCAGGGAGCAACTTGACTATGATGTATCACTAGAGAAAGACAACCTTGACATGTACCTTCGGACACTAAATCAGGATCAAATGCGAGTTTTTCAATCCATAACTATGTCAAATGAACGTGGAGAGGGAGGCTGCTTTTTTATTTATGGTAGTGGTGGCACAGGTAAGACATATCTTTGGAAAGCTCTTATTGCTTATATCAGGTCCAAGGGCTTAATAGTGCTTTCAGTTGCATCATCTGGTATAGCGGCTTTGTTGCTGCCTATGGGAAAAACAGCTCATTCGATGTTCAAGATACCAATTAATGTACATGAAATATCTGTTTGCTCAATTTCAAAACAATCTGAATTAGCAGAACTAATAAGGGAAACATCATTGATAATTTGGGACGAGGCTCCTATGACTCATTGTTACATATTTAAAGCTATTGAGCGCACCTTCAGGGACGTTTGTTCTATCAATGAATCTTTTGGGGGAAAATTGCTCATTTTTGGAGGTGATTTTAGGCAAGTGCTTCCAGTTGTAACTAAGGGTAATCGGGCAGATGTAGTTGCAGCGTCAATCTCAAAAGCAATATTTTGGCCTTATTGTACTATGAGACATCTCAAGCTGAACATGAGGCTAATGACTTCTAACTTAAGTCATGATGCACAAGCACGATTGAGCAGTTTTGCCGAATGGACCCTAAATGTTGGAAATGGTTCCATACAAGGGTATCCATTTTCAGCAAGTAGCGAGCCAGATTGGATACATATTCCTGAAGAATTCATCATCAACAATGACAACAGCGGTCTCACAAATTTGATAGAGTTTGTCTACCCAAATATACTTCATAGATACCAAGATGAACAATACTTTCAAGATCGTTGCATACTGGCACCATTAAACACAGATGTCGATGATTTGAACTCTCGGATCTTGGCGATACTTCCTGGTAGTAGCCGTACATATCTGAGTTCAGACACATTCCTACCATGTACTACCAATTCTTACATTGAGGATATTCATCCACCAGAACTGTTACACGGCATAAACTTTTCAGGTTTCCCAAATCATGAAGTTGACGTGAAAGTTGGTGCTCCAGTTGTTCTTTTAAGAAACCTTGATCCTTCAATTGGCTTGTGCAATGGCACCCGTTTGACTATTCAAAGACTTGGAAGTAAGGTCATCCAAGCAAAAATCTTGACTGGCCGAAATGTAGGACAAATGGTAACAATCCCACGTATTGATTTAAGTCCTTCAGATAAGGATTCACCATTTGCCTTGAAGAGGAGACAATTCCCTTTGAAATTGGAATTTGCATTGACAATTAACAAAAGTCAAGGTCAAACATTGCAGTATGTAGGTGTATATCTACCAAAACCTGTATTCTCGCATGGTCAATTATATGTGGCAATCTCTCGCGTCACTTCACCTTCAGGGTTAAGGTTTCTGATTTGTAATAAAAAGGGTGTGCCTAATAATATGGCCAAGAACATCGTCTACCATGAGGTTTTTAACGATGTTGATGATTCGTGGTTAGTCCCAGTCCATTAATTATGCTGTTCTTAATAGTATTAAACATTTGAACTTAGTGTTTTATGTTTACAACAACCTTAGTTTGTTATATGTTGGGCTAATCTATATGTATTTCATTTCTTTCTTTATGATTGTAGACATGACAAGTTTAGTACACAGTTCGATGCTGATATGTGCCATCAATCTTGGCAATAGATCTGTGATAATAATTGTTCATCTCATGAGATTCATGAAGGTTCGTACCTACAAACACTGCAAAATTTGAAAAGTTATATTCATGGACTACCAGGTACAGAGCTAATCTAAGTTCTTAAAATGTGACCAACATATAGATGTATACTGAATATCAAATCACAAAATTGTTTTACAGCACACTTAGATATTAGACATCATGGAAGGTGATGACGCAATTAATCAGTGGAACTCTATACTGAAAGCTGGCAATGTTTACCACATCTCTGGGCTCTCAGTTGATGCTGCAACAGACGGAGAAAGGAATGTGGTTACCAATAATTTGAAGTTGGTTTTTACGCCACGAACGAGACTTGAAGGTGTCATTAATGATTGCCCTGACATTCCCTACCAGCACTTAGCACCCTTTGTATCGTTTATCGATGTCCCGCGATGTCTTAAGTTACATGATAACATAATAGGTATATATAGTTTGTAGATCACAATTTACATATGGCGATTCTACTTATATGGTTTTGTAGATATTTATAACATTCTTTAATTTTGTTCTGGTGCAAACATCATTGGCATGGTAGTTGCTCTATCTCCCTTGGAAAAGACAAGAACTAGGGGTACTGCAAAATGAGAATTGCTACTTTCTAATATGTGGTTTGTATTTCATCACTAATCGTTTATGCTTTCTTATTAATGTATTTTTATTGCCCAATAATAGCACATATAATCTATAAATACAGCATGCAGACTTTGCGATTAACGTTGTGGGGAGATTTTGCGGAGGTGGAGGGCACCTATCTCCAACAACATTTATATGAAGAAAATATACTCCTTGCTTCTAGAGTACACATTAGAGTTTATGAAGGTACCCTCCAAATCCAATTGCCATATCTTTTGTATGTAAATGTGTTCATTTCTCAACACTACAATGGTATCCTTTTGTAATATATAATTTTTAAACAACTCTACACTTATAGGTATATCAGTTTCTACTTTGCCAATAAGTCGATTGCTGATTAATCCAGATATTCAGACAACAGAGGACTTTGAAGGATGGTGAACATTACCTGTATGTTTCATTCACCATCCATGTTATATATAATTGCTGTCGAATATAATACTCTCATTGTATGCATTAGGTACTCTGGGACCAGAGGTGTGATGCGTCACTTTGATTTCATGCGCAATAGAACATTGAGGATTGTAAATCTGGAGAAGTTGTTTGCTGCAAAAAGAATAAGATTGAATGAATACACAGCTATGCAAAGTGTAAGACACATACTCATATAACAAATAACTTCATGCTTACAGGTTAGATAAAACGTAATGCTATTTTACTATATACAGGTTAGACATTTTCGTATTTTTGCATATGTGGATGAGATCTACCCACTGGTTTATGACGTTTGCACTATTTGCAAAAAAAGTGCCAACACTTATGTATTTGCTCTGAATGTACCTTATTGTACATGTGCAACTCCAAGTTTAACTCAGAGAAGGTATGGATAATGGGTTTTTATTGTTAAGTAATCTTCATAATACATTTCATGTTGTCTTTGTACATTATTACGTACAATATTCTTCTATATGAATTATAGGTACATCTTCAGGGTTTTATTGCGAGATCATACAGGTTATAGAACATTTATTGTTCGTCATGAGGATGCTCGGGTTCTTCTGCATATAAGTACAACAGAATTGGATTCATATGCAGCTCAGGTATTGTACTATTTACAATGTTTTGTGCAGTTTATTTTTCAATTACTAACTATCTCATGGGATCATTTTCTGCAGCCATATAGTCATCTATCTCTATATGCGATTATAGATGATTATATAGGAAACCCATGGGTATTTGTTGTGGAGCCTCCATGACACCATGAGGTAGAATTACCTATCACTCTTATTGCGCCAGTTAGTTGGGAGGAGGAGGTGTTTTACTTACGAAATACTGATGCTAGATACACCAGGTACACATGATGCAATTATAGGCTTCAATTATACCATTGTTAACCAAATAATTACTAAGAACATAATTTTTACTGTAGGTACCAGAAGAGAAGGTGGATTCTCCGTCATTGGCGCCACAAATTAACATATCAACATTGCGTTTAGCATGATTTCAGTTATATTTGGACTACCTATAATCTCTATCATACTTTACATAATATCTTTTACAATCATCTGTTGTTTTATTAATTGAGTTTTAATGGTTATACATGGAATTGCTATCTACTAATATCTTTCAATAAATTTGAGTTTCTGTTGAGCTTTCCTGTATTATTTTGATTATCTCTCTCACTATACACACACACACACACACACACACACACACACACACAAACACATACACATACACACACAAACACCAACTATCTACCGTAGTACACACCGTGCAAAGCACGGGTCCAGACTAGTAGGTATGAAAGTAAAAGTTTAAACAATTAGAGTTGGAGTGGTGGCTCGATATCACACATTATGATCAGTTCTTGTCCATGGTTTGAGTCTTATGCCTTGCTTCCTACTGCCTATTTTAAAGATTTTATTTAAAGTCTTTTTATAAATCTATGCGTTCTTCTCATTTTTTAGTTTTTAATTTTTTGGTAACAAATGTTAAATTTTACGCCTTTTTTTTTCATCAATAAATGTTTATCTTGTTTAACATTTCATCTACAATTTCCCATTTTTATGCACTCTTTTCCTAAAAAACATTATTTCTCAACATTTTCATCTAATTTTTTTTCCCTCGTATCTACTTATTATTATTTTAAATATATTTATTAAAAAATTTTATTTTGTGTCTATTTGTTTTTGTTGCTATGGTCCAAATCTAATAAAACACTTGCCTTCCACTGCCTACTCCTTCCATTTTGATCCCAATCATCTCTATAATTAGTTGTTATTCTTTGAGTTTATTACGATCCTGAAAAAATGGAGCATTGACTCTAATGGTTGAAAGCAAGCATGAGTTATTTTTAGAAAATTTTATGACGATATAAGATGAATGAATATGCAGGTTTAGATTTTCTTCACCAAATTTATGTTTAAATTTTACAAGCAAAGACAACAACAAAGTCAAAGTCTATATTGACCTTTGTGTCCTATTTATTTTTTTTGGGTCTTGGCCAAATTAGCATGAAATGGTACACAATAAGCATTCTTATGATATTTAGATAAACGTTTTTTTTTTTTAAAATATAGAGACGCGCTTATTTAGGGTGTAGACGAGTTTAATCTAAAAGTTGTTGGGCATTACTGGAACATGTACACGCATTCTTGTTAGCTTAATTGTAAAATATTTTGGTGATTTTTGTGCAATAGGTTGCCGGATATTAATAAGCCTTTATTTTATAAGCATTTTACTTGTTTGAAATAAGCATTTTGATTAACTACACGTTAGCATTTTACTTAGAATCATGCTAAGGGAGTGGTAGCATTCGGACACAATATGTTTTCATATGTTTTGATCTAGACGAGGTGGTTACATATTATGTTTATATTCATGTTCAGGACCGATTACTCTATTGTACCTTCTTTGTTAAAGCAAGCAAATAATAAAAAATGTGAATAATATAAAGCCAAGGTTTAAGAATTGCTTCGTTCAAGTTGGATTTCGGTCGACATGTAACTAAGGGTTGTTTTGTTTAAGAATTGTATTTAGGTATGTTCATATTGTGCACTAATATTACTACTTAGAGTCATGCTAAGAGAGTAATAGTATTCGAATACAACATGTTGACATATGCTTTGATCCATATGAGATGGTTAGATGCTCTGTTTATATTCATACACTTGACCAATTACTTTATTGTACCTTCTTTTTTTAAGCCCACAAATGACAAAAAAATGTCATTATTTTGATGTATAATTTTCCTTGGACCTTATCACAATAGCCCTCCTGTCCCTCCCCCCCAAAACAAAAATTGTGATTTGCTATGTGATTCCTTTTGTAAGTTTTTGCTCTAAGTTACTCTTTTAATTCTCACATTTTGAATTCCATTTTTTTGAATGAATAGATCAATCGGTTGGTTTAAAATATGAGTGAAGACATGGGAGACATGTGAATGGGATGTCTATATAACAACTGGATAAGAAAATATAGTGTAAGTGTGTGTCCTCCAATGAATAAAATCCCAGAAAATGTACACACCTTAAAGTGAGTTAGAATTGCATCGATCTTAGTCAAAATCAGATAAAGTCATATTAGGTTCATTTGTTCGCAATAATTTGGAATTGTGTTTGTGTGCGATATTGTCTCTAATTGCATCTCCTTAGCTCTACAACTTCTTATTCTTATTTTCTTTTATTTGATGCTTTAATTCATAGGTGGCAACACTACCAAATAATGTTCTTGCCATATTTGTGGCTTATACTTAAATTTTCGGCTTTTGATGTAAGCCACCCAAGCAACATTTTCATACAAAACAAAAATTAACGATTATCCAGTGACATTAGTTTATGAATATGGTAAATATTTTTTTTTGGGGTTAAAAAGAGATGATCTTTCAAATCTACAAATGGTGTAATTATAATTGATTAAAGTCTTTTAGCAAACAAATATTAATTTTACGACACACCATTCATCATACAGGTCCATACTAGTTATATATAATTTGTTTCTCAATATGGATAAGCCTCTATTTTGCAATACACATAATCATTTTGGTTGTTTAGTGATTAACATGTTAGGTTGTAATGTATAGTTAGTTTGCGTATGTTACTTTGCATTTGTTCAATGTGCCAATAAACATTGTTATAGTTTATATATAAGCACTATGTCATTTGTATAAACGCATTTAAAATGATAAATTGGTAAAGTGTTATGTAATTGAATACAAGTAAAAAATTTACCAAAAAATAAATTAAAAGATGAAACAAATTTAAAATTTTAAAAACCAAATACAACAAAAAAAGAGAAATATCCCAATATACAAAAGATAATCCCATAAATGGTATAAAACAAAATTTGTTATACTAATAAAGAATGGTAAACTAGTTACATGTTGAACAAGCCCCCCCCCAAAAAAAGAAAACTAAACAAAAACAAAAACAAAAGAAAAAAAATATAAGCCCGGCAAAAAATTAAAAAATTAAAAAGGCACAAACGAACATGCTCTTCCACAGAATCGACCTAGGCACCCCACGTATTACATTGCAAGTAATTAACTACTAGGCAGCTCCATGGAAGTTCATGTTATTTTTTCCAATTAAGCCTAGGTATATAAATATAAGCAGGTTGTTTCAAATTTTTTCTACAAACTAGTATGGGCCCGTGCAATAGCACGAAGTATGTTTAATGGACAATTCATAATTATGTGATCAAAAAAATACATGGATAGTTAGTATTGAAATAATTAATACTATAAATCAGTAAAGAGAAGGAAACCCCCCCAAAAAAATTACAGTAACTTCGTGCATAAATAATATGATTAATAATTGAAAACTATATTATTCTCGACTAAGTCTATATAAGGATGACTGACACATTAGGTAATGAACTCGGTCCCAAGTACGCTAAGTTAGATGATGATAAGTTAAGTTATGACGCCAGTGATGAAGAATCCACCTCCGTCTCTTGTACCTAAACCAAAAATCAAGAGTTAGTGATAATTTGATTAACGATGGAAGAGAATTGTATATGTACACATTATATACCTGGTATACCTAACATTTCTATGTCGTATGTAATGGACCTCTTCCTCCCAATTGACTGGCAAAATAAGAACGATAGGAGCTTCTACTTCATGTTGGCGTGGAGGCTCTATAATGAAAACCCAAGGTTTTTCGATATAATCATCTATAATTGCATAGAGCGATAGATAACCATATGGCTGTGGACAATAGTCACATAGGTTAGGCAACAGTGGAACAATAATTTGGGTGAACATGTTCAGCCGTGACAATAAGAGTACCTGCGCTGCATACATATCTAACTGTGTAGCGGTCGTATGTAAGAGAATTCAAGCATCCTCATGAAGAACAGTGAATTCTTTACAACCAGTAACATCTTGTAACACAACTCTAAATATGAACATGTATTTTTGAAGTAGAAAGGGATAGTTACACTAACGCAAACATAAATTTGGGAAAGCAGAACACAATAGGAAACAATAGGGAATCAAATATGCAAACCTATTCTGAGTCAAACTCGGAGATCGGCATGTGCAGTACGGTACATTAAGCGCGAATACATAAGTATTAACACTTTTGTTGCAATTACTGCAAGCATCGTAAAGCAGCGAATGGATTTTAGCAATATATGCAAAAATCCGAAAATATCTAACCTGCAGACGTATAAAATATGGAAATTATGTGATACTAAGTGAATGTGTGTGAGGATAAGGAACATTTGATGAATAAAAGTTTAGCTTACATTTGGCGCAGAAGCATATTCATATAATCTAATTCGTCTAGCTACAAACAGTTTCTCTAGATGGCACATGCGTAATGTTCTCAGACGCATGAAATCGAAATGCTTCATCACACCTGAAGTGCCAGAGTACCTAATACATATATAGAAAGTAACACCTGTGATGTTAGATGTATATAAGTTGTATGGAATTAGAAAATCTAATTTAATGTTACATGTTATGTGTACCATCCTTCAAAGTCGTCTGTTGCTTCAATATCTGGGTTTATCAGCAATATACTAACGGGCAAAGTCAAAACTGATACTCCTACATTTATATTGCAATAACGAAAACATATTATTCAAATATACACACAGAATATTGGAAATTAGTGAGTTATGTGGACGTAAAGTAACCCTCATAATATCTAAGGTGCATTCTCGAGGCGAGAAGTATATTCTCCTCATTCAAATGTTGCTGTATATAGGTTCCCTCAGCTTTTGCAAAATCTCCCCATAAAGTCAGTCGCAATGAATGCATCCTGCACAAATGTGTCATATATACTGATCTTTATATGATTGAAATATAACAATCCATATGAACAAATCCTTATCTGAAAACAATACATACTGCATGTCACACAGTAATAATTCCCGCCGTGCAGTGCCTCTATCTCTGGTCCTCTCCAAATGATATATAGCTAGTACCATCCCTATGATGTCTATAGAACAACAGAGAATGAGAACACTGTAAAGAATACATAAGAAATGCATGCATAAATGTAGATAACAAACTTGACTGTGTGAACAATACATACCAACAACATTATCAGGTTTCCGAATACGTCGAGGGATATCGATGAATGACAGGAAAGGAGGTCGATGTTGGTAGGGAATATCCTGACATTCTTCAATGACACCAAGAAGTGTTGTTCGCGGCGTGAAGACCAATTTGTAAAGGTTGGTCACCACATTTCGTTCGCCACCCGTAGCAGCATCAACCGAGGGTCTGGATATGTGATAAACTTTGCCAACACTGAGTATGGACCTCCATCGACTAATATCGGCATCCCCTTCTATGATGCCGAATATCTCATCACACTATAAAATAATGAAATGCATATGTAAGCATTATACATGTATACGATGATGACGTTATTGAACACACTAATCGAATACCTGGTAGTCCATGAATATAACTTTCCATACTGTCCCTCGCCCATAGACTCGGACGGACAATGCTCGCATGAGCTGAGCTGTCAATGTTACAGATCTATTGCACGGGTTGATGGCGCATATAGGCATAAATGTAGGTGCTGAAGATGCCATGTCTGTAATCTTGAAGAAATTAGAAGTATATAGTATGATATGGTAATTAGAAAATGCCCACAAGGTATTTATCCAGTGACGCATATTACTATACATAACACCAGAATGATATAATTGAAAATATGATAATCAAACAGTCAGAATGTAATAGGCAAAACGAATAAACTATACGATATAATTAGAAGCTACAAATTGTTCAATACATCCCTATAGACAACATTTTTTGTAACGTCTACTGGAGATCCCCTCTTATTACAGATCAATACTTTTAATCCAGATGGCGATGAAACACGTGACAGTGCAACATAAAGTTGACCATGGCTGAACACGGGCCTTGGAAGGTATACACCAACTCTATGTAAAGTTTACCCCTGACTTTTGTTGATTGTCATTGTAAACGCCAATTTTAGAGGGAACTGCCTTCTTCTGATTTGTAGATCTGGAAGATTTGATGGTGTTAGATCGATTCTGGGTATTAGAACAGTCTCCCCAACTTTTGAGCCAGTTATTACTTTACCCTCAATCACTCTATCACCCAGCTTACTGACAATTAATCGAGTACCATTGCACAACCCTATTGACTGATTCAAATTTCTCAATAATATAACTGGCGCGCCGACTTTAAGCTCTAAACAATGATTTGGCAACCCAGAGATCTTTAGGGAATACAATAATTCAGGGGGTTCCATATCAATAAAAGGACCACAATCGTTGGCGTTTGTAAGAGTGTCACAATCGTTGGTGCAAGAATCCCTCGTTCACGAAGATATGACCAATCTTCATAGTTAGCATCGAAATCATGATAAATTGATGCGATCAAATTATGCAGACCGTTGTTTTCATTTCGTATTAGGAATTCTTCCGGTATCTTAATCCAGTTAGGCTCTCCGTCATCTGAAATAGCGACTCCTTGCACTTGACCATTTCCAACTTCTAATATCCATCGACCAAATTCTTCGACATTGGGCACGGTCTCGTCGGGTTCATCAATTCGTTGTAGCCGCATGTTTATACGCAAGTGCAGGACACTGCATTCATTCCAGAATGTTGCTCGATTGATTGTAGCCGCAACGATTGATTCACGACTTCCGTGTGTAATCACAGGAAGTATCTGTCTGAAATCTCCCCCAAGAGGGACCAGTTTCCCACCAAAAGCATTCTGATTATCACATATGTCCTAGAGGTGACGATGAACGGCTTTAAACGCTAAGCGATTCATCATTGGTGCTTCATCCCATACAATCAACCTTGTCTCACGGATGAGATCTGCACGTTCAGATCACTTATCAAAGTAACAAACGGATATCTCATCAGGTTGTAAGGGTATTTTAAATACTGAGTGGGCTGTTTTCCCTCCGGGTAGCAGTAATGAAGCAATTCCCGACGATGCCATGGCAAGAACAATGTGCTTTTCAGATCGGAACTTGGATATTAAGGTATTCCATAGATATGTCTTTCCCGTACCCCCACTACCGTATATAAAAAACAACCCTTCTTCACCTCTATTATGAGTATCGAGTACTGATCTGTATACATGATACTGATCTGAGTTCAACCCCCTTACCAAACTTTCGAATCTTGATGTTTCCATACTTGTATCATAATCAAGTTCGTCAATAATAAGCCGATTAGTTGCATAAACTGCGGCTTCAATGGAAGGGAGTGGCATTGGAGGGAAATTACGTAGGGATCGTTCGTTTCTGTTCAAGATACGTTCAATCTCAAGTAGTCCAAGATTCTGGATCTCGGTACATGGTAAATCCATATCCGGCATTCTTGTCTGGCGTCGTGTGGTTTGTAACAGGTCATCTGTTATATGAACCCAATGCGTGTCCCACAACTTTACCGGGTCAGCAATCTCAGAGAACATCAACATGGAGCAAAACATATTTCATAGTTGCACACCTGAAGCCCAGGTTGATGCTTCAGTCAAGGCAGCATGCCATTCACCATCATCATCAAGCAAACCCAATGCCAGGCATGCTGACTTAAATGTTGGATGTAGGACACCACGTACGGTACGAATATCCTCATAAGAAGTTGCTCCACATATCTTTGTAAGAAGTAATCTCAAATAATATCGTTCGCCATAATTTGGATGTGCAAACGGAAGGCGACCAACTGAATAACCTTTTTGACGGACTGTCCAGCTTTTAGAAGGATGATTCCATACCCATTGAGCGGGGAAGTTCAGATACGTAGTCTGTCGAGCGTGTGCGTACTTCTTATTTGCATCAAACCACATTGTTAACATTGTTTTATGCGCTTTTGGTTCGTTGGCAATTCTAATGAGGTCATCATCGTCACTGAACACGACGAATTGTTCTCCTGGCAAATGGTATTGAAGCTTTTGCACAGAAGGGTATTGATGCTGCAAGCTGAACTCAAAAATGCGCCAGCATGACTCAACGGCAGATATGTATCGACAATCCAAATATTCCCGGATTTCATTCCCTTCTCTACATGGCCGAGATTGCTCATTGTCACGATGTGTCATATCACCTTCAATGACAATAGTAGCACGATCGTGTCCCTTATGTACATACTTATACAGGTACTTGATCACACTACGGACAGCTACGCGCTCGAAATTTATGTGAGCATTATATTTTACGCACAATTCTCTATTGTATGGGACCACCCATTGGTTATCAACCTCTCGCCCATTCACAACCACTTGTTGGAGAGTGCGCCGCCGACGGTATTCAACGAATCCATGCTCATCAAATGTGGTTTGAGTACGAAATTTTTTTGGGTAATATTTTGAACATGTTCCGTCTACCAAACATGATACACATGGGCCATGTATCATGAATCGTGTGACAGTATCATATGCTAGAGGGTCTATAGATTGATCAGGAATTTCTGCACTGATGAGCCTATCAACATCTTCTGGGCATGTGGGCTTATCTTCTGGTGCCACTGTTAAGAGAATATGAGCATGGGGAAGGCCATGCTTCTGAAATTCAACAACATATACTTCTGTAAAACAGAAAGTGAAGGTAATTAGTGCAATGAATGTATTTATAAGGTAAAATACAGTGTTCGACAATGCCAGGAACTCACCAGCAATGACTGTCCCAAAGATTTTTTTGGTCTTAAAATCATCGAGTAGTTGTCGTAACTTAATTTTGAACACCCTAGCTAGTAGATCGGGTCTGTCCTCTGACCGTTGACCAGGTAATAGCTCATTAGTGATTTCAGGCTAACTTGGATTACATGTGAAAGTGACAAAGAAATCAGGAGGCCCCAGTGCGCGACAAATTGCAATTGCATCCTAATAATGTTGCATCATATAACGGGGCCCTCCCGTGAAAGAAGATGGTAGAATATATCTCCTCCCAATTGATTCTGCATTAACATCACCTGCATTAAGTGCATCTTGAATGCCACTGTACAATTCTGTTCGCAAGTGACCTTGGTGGTTTTCGAACCATGTTAGCCTATATTGCTCAATGGCAGCCCATACATCTACGTAGAATTGTTGGCCCAATCGACAACTTTGCTTAATAACCATGGATTCACCTAGTCGGTCCTGGATGCGAAATGCATAAAATTCCCTCATTGATACCGTTGACCTCGAGGTACTCGCATTAGCCATTCGTGGGATGTCTGCACTCCAGCCATCAGTGCCGTACGGAAATAAAAGAGGATAGTGTAAAGGCATGTAGGATGGGTGATGCTCATCTATCCTCTACAAGATTCCATCCCTTGTTTGGAGTATGACATCTCGTGGTCCAAAGTGCTCAGTTCCATCCCCAACTATTAGTCCCGCAACTTCTTCTGCAGTTGGTCTAATATATTATCGGCCTTCTCTGGCCTAGATTATTCGAATTCGTAAATCAGGAACCTCGCCATGGTCACGTATCATGTCTCTAGCTCTTTTGAACACAGCGACATAGGGATTAACCGAATCCAACATTTGTTGCAACCCTTCTACAATGTCAAATCTAATGGCAGAATGACCAGATGCCCTAAGTGCAATCACTTAGTTTGACATTTCACTGCTAGTGTCATAAATGTACAACTGCGCAAATGCTGGATGTAATCCAGATCGAGGGAGCAAGGACCCAATTTTGTGGTGGTTGCTACCATTTATTCGGAAAACATATGGGCTTCTACCATCATTGACACTGTTATCAATCCTCCCCCCCATGGAAGTAAATGAGAACATGGAGTTATACACTCTAATATTGTCAAGGAAATGTCGGCTTGACAATAACGATTCAAGGAATTGAGGTGTTAGTGGAAGTGAGGGCAGACTAACTTGGCCATTGTGATAGCACAAATTGAATCTGGGATTTGTGATGGTACTATTTCTAACCCCTTCCTCAATCCACATAATAGCTCTGCAATTTGGACATGTAGCCGTTCGCATTCCAAAGTCCAATCGATTTGAGAATGACTGTCTTAGACGGGGATGTGTCCGTTCTATAATTGTATTAGCAGAGTCAGTATGTAACTTTTGTGGGGCTGAGGTACATAAACGTAAGATAGTTTCATGAGATTACCCGTTATGGTGGATGAGACAGTTACGTGCTCTGTGGGCGTAGGTCTTACAGAATGAGCAATGTTGAATCGGAGAGGTCCATCATGATCACCTCGTTCATCTGATGTTGGGAATAAATCTTTATATAGTGAGAATGAAGTAATAAGTGTATGGTAATAATTAGCGCCTCAGGAAGGGGACGATATTAGATGAGTCAAAGCCAATATTACCAAGGGTATCCCTGTTATGAATTGAGACGGGATTTTGTTGATGACCCGGCTGTTCAAGATGCATTGATTCCAGGTGTTCCAAACGCATCAACATTGACCTCACTTGGCGGGCCTCCCTCGCAAGCAAGCGACTACGGTGTGCTACCACGTCATACCGTTCAATATGCCGACGCTTGAACAATAATCGCCGCCTAGCGTTCAATCTCGCATTTTTTTATTCCAATTTTCGTCGAAATGACGACGATGGATCCATTCTTTTTTTAGGAAACCATGCCAACACATATGTAAGTTCTTCCTTCATTTCTTTGTATGAGAAAGAAAAAGTTCGAATATGTGTATGGATTCATAAGCATTGCATACAGATACATATACATATGCATATACGTAAGCAAATACGCATACATATATATATATATATATATATATATATATATATATATATATATATATATATATATATATATATATATATAGTAAGTATATATGTGTACATACATATATATTATATATATATATATATATATATATATATATATAATATATATATATATATATATATATTTATTTATATATATATACATACTCATGTAGACATATATATATATATATATATATTACACACACACACACAACATATATACATACATAATAATATATATATATATACATGTAATTATATGTAAGTATATATGTGTACATACATATATATATATATATATTATATATATAATATATATATATAGATATATATATATATATATATATTTATATATATAATAGTATATATATATATATATATATAGATATATATATTTATATTATATATATATATATATATATATATATATATATATATATATATATATATATATGTATGTATGTATGTAAGTATATGCAAGTATATATGTGCATAAAGAATTAATACTATAAGTCAGTAAAGAGAAGGGAAAAACCCAACAAAAAAAATTAAATATACAGCAATTTCGTAAATAAACAATATGATTAACAATTAAAAACTATATCATTGTGGCATAAGTCTATATAGGCATGATTGGCACATTAGATAGTGAACACGATACAATGTACATTAAATTGGATAATGATAAGTTAAGTTATGACGCCAGTGATGAAGAATGTATTTAATCTGACCCGTCAATTGCTATAACTGGTGTGAGAATTGTAGAGAGGTAAATTATGATTATTTAGTAGTTTTGTATGCTTCCAAATTTAATTTGTTAATTTATATGCTTGTAATTTGTTAATTTCTTAATTTGAGTGGCTGTATATGGGTTCATTATATATATATATATATATATGTCAGTTTTTTTTCCGTCATTTACAGGTAGCCATGTATATACATGCACCTCATGCAGAACAAAAGAAAAGTCTGCTAAAGACTAAAAAATATATTATGTACTTATTTGTGAGTGAAGAATTTAGGCGGTTAATTTCTAGAATTTTCGTGTCTTAAAATCATAAAATCGGATTGATATACCCGTGCCCTTACCGTTCTCTATATCTTCTCTATCTCTCTAGAATTCTCTCATGTCTCTCTCCTCTCAGAACCCTCTTGGCTTTATGCTTTCTGTTCTCTCTGTGCTCTCTGTCATCTCTGTGCTCTCCATTCTCTCCAGGCTCTCAATTTCTCTAGACTAATCTTATGTCTCTTTCCTCTCAACGGCCTCTCATTGTTATCCTCACCATCCTTTCTATTCTCTCTCTTATCTCTCGCCTCTCCATTCACTCTATGCTCTCTCTTATCTCTCTCAAACGTCGGTTCTCAAGAAACCTCCGTGACCAGGTGATGACATCTGGGTCGTCCACCACCTTCGCGCATCCACCGGGAAAATTCAACACCAAGACGTTGTAGATCGGCCAAAACAGAGTCCACTTGTACCACCCACGCAGCCAACGCGCCACTTAGGTGGTGGCGCGTGGGGCTACACGCTTCCGTTTCTGTGGCGGTAGTGGTATGTTCGCCGTGGCTTAGGCAGATCGGGGGGTTGGAAAGGCTATGGAGGAAGAAGGCAGCCAGCAGAGCCCTTCGTTGGCGGCGCGTGTATCTCACGCGCCACTCCTCCATGACCTTTCTGAAGGTAGAGGTATGTTTCTAACAATTTTGGACGTTTTTACCCTTCAATGTTCCGTTTTGAAGATTTTGGTGCATATTTTGGGTTTGTTAATGGTGGTGTTGCCTTTTTCATCGTGGGTTGTGCAGATCGGGGGGTTTGGAAAGGCGAAGGGGGAAGAAGGCAGTCAATGGACGCCTTCATCGACGGCGTGTGTAGCACACGCGCCACCCCTCCTTCCCAGATCGATATGCATCTCTATAATACTTTGTTAACCACTTTGTATAATATATATATTTATGTCATTATGTCATTATGTATATATATATATATATATATTATATATATATATATATATATATATATATATAGATATATATTATATATCGGGTTTGTAAATTGATAAAAGCCTGTATTAAAATGTGGATTAAATTGTTATGTAATGTTTCCCTTGTCATTTATTTGTCCTTGCAGCGTTCTGTGTTTCGGGCAGCTGACTCTGTCTGGGGTCATTACCCTCTTGTCTTACGGTCTCCTCTTCTCTCTAGAGATTTCGCTCTCCATCTTCTCTCTAGATGGTTCAACCTCTCGCTTTCCCTCTCCCTCTCATCTCTAGATGATTCGCTCTCTATCCTCTCTGTACACATTTCAACCCTCTCTTCTCCAGATTTCTCATCGGTCTCTATCGTATCTCTCTAGATAGTTCCCCCATGATGAAAGCCGCCGTGAGAACCATCGGTGTATAACCATCTGAAAATGACACCACCACCAACTTGTAGATCGACCGACGGTGAGTCTAGCGATACCATCTGCGCTGCCAACGCGTCACTCAGGCCGAGGCGCATGGTTGTACGCACCGCTATGGTGGTGGTGCGTGTCGATTTTTCAGCAATATTTGTGCAAATCGGTGTTCTAGAAAGACAATGGAGGAAGAAGGCAGTCGAAAGACTCCTTCGTCGGCGGCGCGTGTGGTCCACACGCCACCCCTCCATGGCGGATCTGATGGGTTTGGCGTGTTTATCAGTGTACTCGTCAGTTGAGCAGCCCCCCTATGTATTAAAGTTTGTACGTAAATTTGGCATTTTTTGTCATGTTATGTTCTGGCATGTACGTATAATTTCAGATCTAGGGCTTTCACGTGTTGTAATGTGGGTTTTTGTGGATTTATTGGGAGTTTTGGGGTTTGGGTAGTATTTTTGGTGATTTTTTTCCCTTGTTTGGTTTTTCGGTTTATCTTATAATATTTTATGTAGATCTAGGGCCTTCAATGTTTGTAATGGGGGATTTTGGGGTTTTTTGGGGGGTTTTGGGGGTTCAATCGCACACGGGCATGTTTTGGAGGCATTGAATCCGATTATCCAGTGGATCTGCAGGCTGTAGTTGTTCGTACGGCCGGTAAGTTTCTAAGTTTTTTTTTCTTTTTTGTGTGATCTAGGTTCTTCATCTTAAGCAACATGTTTGTCTCATCTGGGAATTTTTTTCCCATTTTTGGTTTTTCGGTTTACAGGTTGACGAACTGTGCGGGATCTGGGAAAGGTAAATCTCTGCTGGTAATTTTCTTGTTTGTTGTTCTTGATGTGTGTTTGGTAATGTCTGCCTTTTCTTTGCTTAAAGATTATGCTTAAAATTATGAATTAAGAAATAGATTGCCAATATGCTTAAAATTATGCATCCTCAATAGTTAATAAAAATATTTATATACTATGGGGGCTCTTGAAGCATATTGTATTAATAAGACTGATAAGAATTAAATTATGAATGTGGTATACCATAATTTAGAATAGTTTCTTTAGGTTCTATTTGCTTATTATTTAGTCATTGAATTAAACTAACACTATATGAATTAGTAGTAATTCCTCATGATATGTTGATGTTGGCCAAGAAACTTCCAAATGTTGTCATATAAAAGTACATGGAATTTGATTGTTCATGGTAGGTAAACTCCATTCCTTGTATGATTGTGGAATTCCATTCCTTCTTGTATTATTCTGTAGTCGTCCTGTTCAATTATTCAATAACAAAGGTAAGTAATTTATGAGTTTTCATGCATAATTTATTCTATAAACCCCGATCGACCCCAAAAAACATAAGAATTTGGTCTCATGTTCGATTTAGACTCTTGAATTTGGGTTTGAAATTTCATGAAAATGAACAATATAAAGTTGTGAATGATGGTGAGGGAAGAAGTAAATGTCAAGGTGAAATAATTGGGAATTTCCAAAGAAATAGAGTGGAAATGTGCAATCTTCATTCTGTTTTTCTTTTTGTTTGTAATTATTTTGGTCTTTGCTGGACAATTCAAGCTAAGTCAGCTGGAAGAAATGCAAAGATTGGGAATTGGCAACTAAAATGACAAATGATATAATGAAATTGGTATTTATGTAGTGAACTTTTACTTTAAGTGTATAAGTTCTGCGTTAAGCAGTTAAGATTAAAATTTAAGTGTACTAAATTTTATGTTCAATTACCCCATTTGGGTTATATTCATTTATAATTCGGTAATATTCGAATTCTACTTCGTCTTAAAAATGACTGGTTTAAAATCAAGTAAGATCTAATAGAGTTAATTTATCTCATTTCAGCCTTGACCCAAGGATTATTTCAATCTTAGAGTTTTTACATTTAATAAAAAGGAATACGATCAATAATCAACTTAATACGATTACACTGATTTTCATTTTCTGATTGAATGTGTAAAAAAAACTGATACTATCTTAAGGTGCATTACTTAAGTTTTAGGCATTATGTATGTATAAATGTATGTATGTGCATGTGTGATGTGGATATTGTACGAACTGCTTGATCACGATAGGGTAGATTTGTGTGTATAATTCAGTTGTCTATCGCTCTTGGTTTTGATTTGGGTGTTGACATATGATTTTGGATTCCTGCATGATTTAGCCTATAAACCTTGATCGACCCCAAAAAAGCATAAGAATTTGGTCTCAAGTTCAATTTAAGACTCTTGAATTTGGATTTGAAATTTCATGAAAATGAACAATAAAAAGTTATAAATGATGGTGAGGGAAGAAGTAAGTGTCAAGGTGAAATAATTAGGAATGGTAGAGGTGTGTTTGTAACTAAAATCTTTTATTTTTGGGTGTCGATATTGTTAGAGTATGGAGGGTGTTCACATATATATATATGTGTGTGTGTGTGTGTGTGTGTGTGTGTGTGTGTGTGTGTGGTAATCGTATAAATAATCTAAACGTTATGTGATAAGCACAATTTTACACATATATGTTTGTTGTGGAGGTAAGGAAGGTAACACATACCTAAAGTTGGACCAATTTCACTTTTGCTTGATGTTGTGATTTGTCTCTCAGCACACAAATGAGGGTGTCTGTATTGTCCTCTTAGTCTGCACTATCAATTCATGGGGCGAAAGTAAGAATGTATGTAATAAAATTTAAAATTCTAATTAGGTGGGAAGGGTACTGTCATACCTCGAATGTAAATTGCTTGCGGTCTTGTTCAAAGTTCCCTAAACGTGCAATTATTGGTCAAACACTGGTGTAAAAAGGGAAACAACTATGAACATGGGGGCAGAATATAATTGGTTCAACTTTGACTACATTTGATGGATAAGTGAAATGTAGGTTAACATGCAGAATCAGGCGCCCACTTCACATTTTGGGAATCAAATTTTCGTGGCTAACTTGTTGGGAAACACTTAAATTTTGCATTGCATGTCATGTTTAATGTTCGCATGCTGAACATGCTTAAATTGGATTATGTGGTTGATTTCCTTGGATTAAATTCATTAGTCCAGCCTAAGAGAACATACCTAAGCAGAAAACAAAAGAAATATAAGGGGGTATGTGGCATAGTTAGTTTCAGCGAGATGTATATAGATAGAAAGTTATGAGAAATGTTCTGTTGAACATGACTAAATTGGCCATTTAAGTTGCTCATGCATATACTCTTGTGTTGAATACATTACATTTGTATGTCGCCTAGTTAGTTCAAGTGAGATGCATATAATTGTGAAGCTATGAGAAATGTTCTGCTGAACATGACTAAATTGGCCATTTAAGTTGCTCATTCATATACTCTGTTGAATGCATTACAATTGGATCATTATGTGTGAAACGTTTACCAATCTTAATGTATTTCAAAGTCGCAAATTGCATCAATTTAGATATGAAGTCATATAATCATAGCCTTTTGTGAATGATTTCCTTGATTGTAACATGCATGTTCACAACCAAAATTTGCATTTTGTAAATATAAGGATAGGAAATGTCTAATTGAAAAAGCTAGGTGGTAAGAAAACACTACCTCGAAATGGGTCTTGGAAACCTGCAAGTAATACGTATACTTGCGGATGTGCTATAGAAAAGTATAAATCGTTAGTCTCAATAGCCACGATTGATGATTCCTGATATAAGAATTTCGCAATTTATAAACGTTGGCATATTCAAATCAATACCTGATTTATAAGCTGGATTTCAACTATGCAATCCTGCACGGATATGATTGGGGCAATTAGTGACTCTTGAAATGCATTAATTTTGCACTTAATGTGAACAGTAGTACCCTTGCAACGTAAATCAATACTTGTGTTTTAATGAGCACGATTTCGATTATGCAATTCTGCACGGATGCGGTTATGGCAATTAGTAACTCTTGTAATGCGTCAATTAGGCGATTGTGGCAATTGGTACCTCTTGGAATACATAAATTTTCCACTTTACAACGCGTTTATAGTAGTGCCATTAAAACATAATTGTTAGATGACTCGTACCTTGAAGTATTATCATGTATGAATCTCGGAGTTGATCCCAGTATGCCCGACACGCAATTATCGATCCCGATCTATCTTGTGAATTTGCCGATGGTTAGAATTGATGAGTAAGAAAACTTGGGTTGTGAGTCTTGGCAAGCTGTGAAAGTGGTGGAATCCGCTGGAGGTAGGTGTTTTGCTTGAAAAGTGGAATTTAGTTTTGGAATGTGGGAGGTTAAACGGATAAAGATGTTCTGTTTGGGTGGTATCAGGTGAGGTTGTGAAACGTGGGGGGGTGGGTGCAGTAGAATAGGGTTTTGTTTTTTTGTTTTGGCGTGCTTTGGTGGGTACCCCATGTCTCCACAACAATTGGGCGGTTTTTTCAAAATTTGAACACCAGCAGGCAGGCTATTGGGCGGGAGTGCACAGGATTTCAGGAAATGTGTAATCCTAAATTCTGAATGGTTTACCTATTCCGGTATTTGTATTATAAAGATTTCTTATAATTCTCCTAATGGTTAGAGTTCCATCCCCTAAGATACAAATACCCAACTACATACTCAACTTCACATATTCTCAAAGAATTTTCTAAATTAGAGCTTTTACAAAAGAATTGTCTACTAATCTTCTCTGAATGATCACTATAGTACTCTTCTGCATGTGTAATGTGTATACATCTCTTTGTGAAGATTCAATTATTTTACAGTAATACAACAACAATTGTTAATTTATTAACTACTACCACATGAAAGTTAATTTATCAGAAGATGAAGGCTTGGCAGGGCAAAGAAATGAAATGCGAGGAAAAAGAGACGAAGTGACACAGATGAAAGAAGCACTAATGGTAGAAAGTGTTGACTCCAAGAGTCAGCTTTTTGGTTTTGATGATAACGAACAATATAATCTATAACTACAAGAAAAGAGGGTTTGGGCATGGAAAAATATCTATAAGGGTGACGATAAAAATTTCAACGTGTCTCACTTTGGCTATAACCATGAAATTCCAGTCATCATTCTATGTTTAAGATTGGGCCACGATTTTTATCTTTCGCCGCGCACTGTGAATAATGGGCCTCGCTTTCATGGATTGATGCCCTTCTTTGTCTTTCTGGGCTATGCTTTTATGCTTCCCCAACCTAAAATGTTTGAACAAGTGCCCCCAAATTTTCAGCAAATTTTGTTTGAAATTTCAGACATGCGGAATAGACGTGGGTTCACTATTTGCAACAAAATTGAAACCCCTTTAGTTCCAGACCATTCTTCTCGGTTCTTTCTCTCTCTTCTCTAGTATTTACAGGCTCCTCATCACCTCACCTCTTTCCCTCTCTTTTCCAGTATTTGCAGACTCCTCAACTCAGCTCTTCGCACAGACATTGCTCCTGGACAAAGAAAGGTTAACGTCCTTCTCAATTCGCATGGTTACTCTTCATCTCTCTCTATTTCTATTTTTCTTGCTTGCGTTTAAATTAGGGTTTCGATTTCTTTCTTGCTTGCGTTTAAATTTGATTTTGTTGAGAATTGGTTTTAGGTTTGCATAATTTAGAGAGGCTATGGACAGGAGACAATGTTTTGATGTTCAATAGTTCAATTCTGGTGAAATCCTTAACCCTAGTTTTCAATTTTGCTCCTTTTTTGGGGATTTTTGCTTATTTTGTCACGAGTTGTAGTTAATTTTCATCTTTTTGTACTCTTATTTTGCAGATCTCATAGTTCACAATTGTACAATCAATTACTAGAAACGGTATGACAGATCTTTGTGAGTTCACAACTGTATATGTTTGATAGATCTTTACACTAAAAAATTTTCTAACTTTTTGGGTTGATATTTGATTGTGTTTAATTAGGCATCAAGTGTCAAGCCAACGAGATGGGTGCTACTAGTGAGGAATGTGCTTTTGATTGGGTATTTTCTCCCTCCCCTCCATCCCTGTGTGTGAACAGCCTCATCAATTAGTGCTGTTTTTGGAAATGCTAATCAGATATGCGTTCAAGGGGGAGAGTTTGCTCCTTGTGACCTCATAAATGTCTTAAGAGTAATAGTATATATCCGTGCTAGATATATAGGTTTTTGCCCAGTGGCTATCGTCATGGTGATTTGGTGTTAAAATATTTAATATGAGATGCTCAATATATTTCACTAGCTAATAGTTAACCCCCTTGAAGTATGATATAACGATAAGTGATGGATGTTTCTTGTATATGCATTTTTGAATGTGTGATATGTTGGTGACTGATGAGTGTTTCTTCTATTTCATACTTCTGAAAGTTTGATAAAAAGTAAGTACAATATACACTTGTTTTCTATTTCTAATTTTTGAAGGATCAAATTGTAGTAAGAAAGTAGATATTGCATGCTGAATCTAAAAGCCTCAAGTTCAGTATGCCAAACATGCTTAATTAACAATTTGGATTGATAGGTGAAATTAAGAATTATGTGGGGTGATTGTAGTTTCTAGACAAACATATGGTAATTTTTCTAGCAATTTCACTTTATGAATTGGGCAATCTATTAGAAGCACTAGTTTTGTTCTTCATTGAAACATTAGTGATGCCTATTGCCCGTCTTATTCCTTTGATGCGAGAATGATGAGCACCTTTCAACTTTAGATATTAAATCATATCAACTTTGTTGTATAGATATTATTGTGGATTAAAATGGTCCCCATATATACCCATAATTTCAAAAGATGCATAAGCTACCTTTCTCCTGAATCTATATCTTTTTGCCGTCTTGCAGATTTATTGCTGTTGCTGTCATCTCATATGTTTGATTTTGTATAATTTCATGCGCACACTCTTTATGCTGACTATTTGTTTTGAGAAGTGGCTGCAAGGGTCTCTAATAATGGATTGAACAATTGTTTAAATTCAAGCATGATTGCAGAATGATAGTTCAAATCCGAGTGAAATATCACAGAGCTGAGCACTTATTAATATGTCCTCCCCTTATTAAAATCAAGCTGTAGTTTCTGTCTTTCCCACTTCATGCCCTGAAAATACCAAATCAAGTAATTTCCTTTAGTAGCATTGACCAATAAACTATGGGGTCCCCAGGCCCTGAGTGACTGGTGGCACTGAATAGCCATGTCTTCCGTTGTTTGCAGTGCTGAGCCTCACCTGAAAACTATTTTGTGACTGATTATTTGATTAACCTCTATCAGATAAAATCTCACTATGATGAAAGTAGGGTATGTTAAGTGTGTTGATTAACAGATGATGATATCACTTGTCTGCCTTTCATCGTAAAAACTTCGCTAGATGTTCCTTTCCAAAATTTCATCTGTGTAGTTAATTTTTTTTCCCCATAGGAAAAACAACCTCAAATACTACTAAATTCTTATGGTTCTTAGACTGATATGCAAAGGTGTAGCAAAGGTCTGATTTAACTACTAGGTTTCCTTTTCATGTGATCCTTTCTAATCTATACTGAATAATGTTGAAATTTAAAGAACTTACAAAGTGCTTATTCCTTTAGGGGTTTGGCTTCGTCCTTTGAACTTAAATATTATTCCAACATTCACATTTATTGGCCTTCGTAGGAATAAATCAAGAGCATGACTGATTTTCTCTGTGCAAGTTCTGCAAAGGGGGGTTTCTGATTTCAGGTTATGTTATGCGAAGACAATTGGCATGTAGGAACTTGTTGTTCGGACTTTAGTTTGGTTGCTTCACTTATTATTTGTATATAATTAGTTGTATCTTTCAAATGACTTCTAGTGATTATTCTATGCCTGAGTTGCATAAATTTGGATGCTGATGATTTGTTTCTAGGCTGCAACTTTCAATTGGTGGAAGAAGAGCTTGTACATTTATGGTTTGGAACATGGCCTTTTGCTGGTGATTAATTAGGTGAAAGTGTTAATTTAGTTGCATGGTTTGCTTGTGATGACTCTGGTTGACTCATAATATAAATTGATTTAAGACATCTGCTTGCATTTTGTGTTGGTCTTAGCTGATATTGCTTATCTTTACTTAATGCATGAGAGACTTTCCTTGTGTATTCTTTTGTTCATGGCAAGAAAATTGATATTAGGCCACGAGTTTGTAGAATATGGATGTCAAAATTTATTTTGTCATTCTATTATGTTCCATGGGTCATGAGACCAAATCTATTGCATTTACTACAGATGAGGGCTTTGAAGCTGCAGATATCACCTAGAAATAAGTAAATGCCAGTCTTTTGTTTGTTGGTTTTTTTTGGGATTTATGTGTATGTGGAAGCAGAAAACAAACAACCTCTAATACTATTAAAGTTAATCATATTGTTCTTGGATTGATATACAAATTGGTGTACCCAAGATCTTATTAAAATGTTAGGTTTTCTTGTTAAAAATCCCTTGTAATTTATGTTCTGCAATCTTAAAATTTAGATAACTTACTAATGTTAATTTACATGTTTGTTGATTCAACGTTTCTAATGCAACTTAGTCATTATTTAATTTTGATAGTGTTCATACCTTTTTTACATCAGACAGATGGTTTATGTTTTGCTACTTTTTCCAGGTTATTTGGTAAAGTAGTGTGTCTCGTGGGTTTGGATTTGTTCGTCAAGTGGTTACTTGCACTTCATAATAGCATAAAGGAGTAATTTATTGTTGCTTGCATTTTGATTGTACTGTTCTTCGAAGTTCCTATTGTTAGGTTTGTTTCTCTAAAGGAATTGATTTCTTGTCTTCAACAAATCCACTCTTATATTAGTTTTGCTAATAGCTTCTTATTGTTTTGATCATTTTTTCAGATTGCTGTTGGTTTCAGAGTAGGTACATAACATGGAACTTTATATTATTTAGTTGATTGATTCATGTTTGGCGGTGCTTATATTAACACAATTCTATCATATCATTATGTGTTTTTTAATTTATTTTTGTTGTAATAGTTCTTTGAGGGATGGATAAGGATCGAAGTTAGATGAATTATAGGGGAATTAGTGATAGAAAAATCTGATTATACAGCAGGCATTAATGAATTTTTGGAGCTTGCTTTTGGTGGCAAGGAAGATGAAATAGAGGTGAGGTGTCCACGTGTGAATCGTAATTTGTGTTTGTCTCATAATCGAAGCACAATTTATAATCACTTAATAGTTCTGGGTATATTGAGTAACTCTAATCCATGGATACATCATGGAGAATATGAAGATCATATCAATAGTAGTGATGATGGGATAGAAGAAGAAGCATCAGATAGAGCTGAAAGTTTTGTGGTCTGTGAGGATATGAGTTCATTAGTGCGTGAAGCAATTAGTGTTATGAACTTTGGTAATTTTGAGCGTAATGAGGACCATACAGAGAATGAGGGTGATTAAAATGAGGTGCTGAAAGAGTTTCACAAGCTTATGGAAGATGCCGAGGCAGAGTTGTATCTTGGTTGTAAGACATTTACTAGGTTGGAGTTCATCGTAACATTACTTCATATTAAAGTGAGTTGCAGATGGAGTGATAAATCATTTTCTATGCTGCTTAGGTCACTTCAAAGACCATTTACCAATGACGAGAACTTTTCTAAAAATTCTTATGAGGCAAAAAAGTACACAAAAGCCTTGGGATTGGATTATGTGAAAATTAATACATGTACCAACCACTGCATTCTATATTAGAAGAAGAACAGAGACCTAGATGAATGTCCAAAATGTTCTGCCTCTCAATGGAAAGAGAAAGTTGATATGGAAGGTGATAATGACATCAACAAGGATGATGAAGGGACTTCAAAGGCAGAAAGAATGCCACGCCTAGTCCTTTGGGCAATTTCCATTAATACTAAGGCTGCAAAGGATGTTTATGTCCTCAAAGCTAGCTGAACAGATGAGATGGCATAAAGAGGGGCACACTGATGATGGTAAATTGAGACATCCAACTGATTCCAAGGCATGGAAGCATGTGAATGAATTATATCCAAAATTTTCTTCAAGCCCACGAAATATAAGGTTGGCCTTAGCTATTGATGGGTTTAATCCAATACCATATACGAGTAGTCAATATAGTATATGGCTGGTAATCTTGGTGCCTTACAATTTGCCTCCTTGGATGTGCGTGAGTAGTACCAATTTTATGCTTTCTTTAATAAATCCTAGCCCTAAAGCCCCTGGTAATGATATTGATGTGTTTTAACAGCCACTTATAGATGAGCTTAAAGTGCTGTGGGAGGTTAGGGTAAGAATATATGATGCTCACAGCAAAGAGTTTTTTGATATGTTCGCTATGTTGATGTGGACAGTGCATGACTTTCCAGTCTACGCCACTGTGTCAGGTTGGAGTATGAAAGGATTTCTTACTTGTCCTAATTGTCATAAAGATACATGTTCTGAGAGGCTGTGTCATGGAAAGAAGTGGTGTTATATGGGACATCGTACGTTCATAGAATCGAATGATAAATGGAGGACCAATAGGACATCTTTTAATAAGAGACCTGAAAAAAGGCCTCCTCCTATTCCCCTAAGTGGGCATGATGTTTGCGAACAACTTAGCAATTGTGAAAATGATTTTAGGAAAGATGTGAACGGTAAGCGAAAGAGAGGTGATAGATATTCGGTGCACCAATAGAAGAAGAGAAACATCTTTTTTGAACTTCCATATTGGAGGCATCTATTAATTCAACATAACCTAGATGTAATGAATATAGAGAAGAATATTCGTGATAATATTCTTGGGACATTACTTGACATACCTGGTAAGAATAAGGATTCATTGAATGCTAGATTGGATCTTAAAAAAATGAATATGCATGATAAATTGCGACCTAAGTTGATTGGAGACAAGTATCAAGTTCCAAAAGAACCATTTAACTTGACGTTAAGTGAAAGAAGATAAGTGGTTGCTTTATTGTCGAGTTTACGTGTCCCAGATGGATATTCTTCTAACATTTCATGATGTGTGATATTAGATGATGAAAGGCTTTCGAGAATGAAAAGTCATGACTGGCACGTTTTCATGCAAGACTTGCTTTTGCCTGCATTTTATGGTGTGTTAGATGAAAAGGTTCTTGAACCTCTAGTGGAACTTAGCAATTATTTCAAGAAGTTGTGTTCTAGAACCTTAGATATCGAGATTCTAGAGCAAATGAAGAAAGATATTGAAATTACTCTTTGAAAGTTAGAGTATGTATTTATTCCAGTATTTTTTGATGTAATAGTGCATCTTGCTATAGATTTGGCAACTGAAGCTAAGTTGGCTGGCCCTGTTGCTTTTTAGTGGATGTATCATGTTGAACGGTAATAAAATTCTCAAATTTCTAAAGTGTAATATGTTAATATTTTGAAAGCATATATAACTAAAATTCCCTGTTTTTTGTTAGGCGAATGTGCACATATGAAATAGATGTGCGCAATAGAAATTGTCCTGAAGGATGTGTTGCAGAGGCTTACATTCAAAATGAATGCCTAAACTTCTGTTCTAGATATTTGTCTATGATGGGGACAAAATTCAACCGTGCAGACTGCAATGATACTGTGAAAGTAGACCAACCCCACCAATTGTCCATATTTGCCAAGGCAGGAAAGCCAATGGGGAAGGTCAATTTTAAGCAACTGAGCTATGAAGATTGGAAATTGGCTCGGCTTTATGTCTTAAAAAATTACAAAGAGGCAAAACCTTTCTATGAGTAACTGTCCTTATATAGTGAACTATATATAGTTATAAATTAATGGATGTGTTGTTCATTATGTGAGTTTTCATATCATCAGTAGATATAACAACTCCACTGATGTATGAAAGCCTGACTTCTCCAATTGGTTTGAGAGCAGAGTTAGATAATCTTTATATTACCAAATACTTTCACTATGAATTTTTCTTTATGTCTTTGTCGTAATTGATTGTATGTATACATAGGTTGTACAAATTTGGCATGAAGAGGATCAAAGAGTGATAGAAGAATTGTTGTGTCTGGCCCAAGGTCAAAATGAAAGGGGCTACTAGTTATGAAGGATATGTAATTAATGGATTTAGGTTTTGCACAAGAAGGCGTCAAAGAAATCGAAAAACACAAAACAGTGGTGTGGTAGTTGAGGGGGGAACAGAAAATTGAAAGAAAGATTTTTATGGTGTATTAAAGGAGGTTATTGTGTCAAAATATGATTCCCTTAAAAATCGTACAAGTCCCAAAGTTGTATTGTTCAAGTGTAGATGGTTTGATGTATCTAATGAAGGGAGAGGGATTAACAGGGATCAGCTTGGGGGAACTCTTATTAATCTGACTCATAACTTACAAACAAATGAATCCTTTGCTTTAACTTGTCAAATCCGTCGAGATTTTACATTGTAGCTCACAATGATCCACAATGGAAGTGGGTTATAAATATGAACCCGTGTTACTATTTTGATTTCCCTAATGTTGAAGGTGTTGATGGCTATAATGAGCCATTATGGGAGAATATGGAGGTTGCGATAGCTAATCCTATAGAGATTCAAGAGGAGGGTAATGAAGAAATTCCGCTAGTTAGGGACAATGTGGAGCCTGACATTGTTGATGCGGACCTAGTTAATGCGAACCGAGTGGATGCTAATTTCATCAAGGATGGTAATGATGAAAATGATGAGGACGTGGTAAGCGAGGATGATGAGGATGATTTCTCAGATAAGGAATCAGATATAGATTCATTTGATAGGGACCTTGAAGAGGATAAATCAGATGATGATAGTGGCAGTGAATAGTGGTAAGAAATACGGTTGTGTATTTATTAATGTATTCTAATTGTTTTACATTTATCATATTTTTGTTGCAAATATTATCACTCTTATATGTAGGAATATGGCAGCAAACACATCTTCTGAGGTTGTAGTGTCACAGAACCAACCCCTAACAGAAGGTGACATTACTCAAAATGATGTGCAACCTCCTTTGAGTTATAGTCAGAAAAGGAGAGCCCAACAAGCACTTCGGAATGGTATTTCTTTTTTTTTGTCCACTTTGGGGTTGAATCTATATGTAATAAGTTAAATTTGCTGATGATCTTGATGATTACTTGTTTATATGGAAATTTGAAGCTCACAAGCATGGGCCAACTAGAGGCTTGAAGTCACTATGTGAGAGGGAGCAAAACCCTAACGTTAAGCCTTTTGCAAAGATCACATCAGACATGGTATGTGTCATGGGTAAAAATGATAACCGCTTCATTGGTGAGTGTAGCAAGTGGGTGAAGGAATTATGCCTGTCAGATTCAAGGTAATTTTTGTCCCTTATTTTCTGGATATAAGCTCCTAACATTACTTTCTTTATTTCACTTAAACTCTTGCACTACCTGGTCAAGTAATCATAATTATGTTTCTTGTAAGTTGTTTAACATAATCCTCCCCTTACAGGAACTAGATAAGGATAGATAAAGATGCTAAGATAAGATTGTTCTACAAAATCAAGGTAAGGTTATAATTATATAGCTTATCGTGTTGAATGTAGGAAATCTAACAATAATGTCACTCTTATATGTGATTCATTTTTGTTGCACTAATAACATTCCAGATATTATACCGATTTATGACTTTTTCTTCTCTTTGGTTCATAATTTAGAATATGATATTGATCCTTTATCCCTAAGCCGACCCATGCAATGCTTTGGCTTCGTATCTTATATTATTGAACTTAAAGTGACACTTACCTTCTAAGAATTGCCTTATTGACAATGCTTGGCTTGCCAGGACATTTCTTTGTTATTTTTATGCCATATGCTTAATAACATGCAATGAGCGTCTGATATGCATTATTGCGTAGAGAATGCTGAGGTGTTGCTAATGCAGTTTAGCTTGATACGATTTCCTTTGATTTGCTTAGCTTCAATTTACATCCGTTTTTGCGGTGAGCTCTTTTTTGCTGAAAGATAGATGTCCATCCCTTTAGTTCAATGCTTATAGCAAACATAAGGGCCAAAGACTACACCAATCTTGTGCTGATTTCTATTCTACTTGTGCCACTCTTATATGTGATTCGTTTTTGTTGCACTAATAATGTTATCTACCAAGAAGGCTAAATAGAATGCAATCAAGTCATGAGGTTTAGTTTTAATTATTTGTTTGTGTTTTTATTTGCCCCAATCTAGGAAGAATGGAATTTGCCTATAGAAGCCGATGGAATTAATGCAGCCCAAGCACTGGAACTAGAATATATGCTATTGTTTAGAGGTTGGCGGTACAGGCTAAAGGAAAAACATTTTTCCGAAAAGACTATTAATCAGGCTATTAGCAATAGGCCTCCGAAAGTGCACAAAGACAAATGGGATTGGCTAGTTAACCATTGGGCAGATCCGAAGCAGCAGGTATTTTATGATCACTCTTCATCTAAAGGCTCACATTAGGTTGGTTGTTTGATTATGGTTTGTTGCATTCATATTTTCCTGATTATCATCTCGTAGCATATAAGTGAAAAAAAACCTGGTAAACAGGTTTAGGCAAAAGATAAAACTAGCAAATGGCGCGAAGTCAACTGCCAGAATTTATCATGATGAGGTGAGTTAGTGAGTATTTAGCTATTTGCTTTAACTATCTTCTTTATTTTATAGATAATTCCATCAGTAATACACCCCCAAGACTCTACTCAAGATCCCCACTATGGCGGTGCACAAGATCCTACCCAACAAATTGAAGATGTTTCTACATATGTTCAATTATGGGAGAGGATGAAAAGGTGTATTCGTATTCCTTTTTTGTATACTTAGTCTCCTTTAATATACGAACCAACGAATCTTATTTTTATACGGTTTGCCATATATATGTTGCAAACAGGCATAAAGATGGATCCTGGGATCCTGAAGCAGCGGCAAAGTATGAAGAATTTAAGGAACTCCATGTGAGCCAAATCAAAAAGGAAGGTGCTGACAACTTGCCTCTCAAAGAGGCTTATCTCTTAGTTATGAAAGAAAAGTCAGGTTACCATAGAGGGCTTGGGCCTGGTCCACAACCACCTAGAAAAGTTAGAGCTACTGAGGTGATGAGGGTCGAAGTCGCTGCTAAAATCCAACAATTGCAGTGAAAAGAGGCTACTTTGTAAAGTCAAGTTGGGGAGCTCCAATCAGCCAACTCAGAGCTCAATGCTGAAATTGAGCGAATGAAATCTGAAGCAATAGAGAGAGTTACTAAACTCAGGTAGGAATTGATAGAGAGAGAGCGCAAACATAAGAAGGAAGCAATAGAGAGAGAGAAGAAAATTAGAGTAGAGGTCATGGAGATACTATTTAATCTAAACCATGGCATATAAATCGCTCAGGTACATTACTTTTTTAGTTTATCTCAATTTATTTCAGTTTTTGGTCCTCTATCTCTCTCTCTCTCCCCCCCCTCTCTTTCTCTCTCAATTTGAGCTGGGTTTTTATTGTATTGTTGTTGTTATTGTCCTTTTGGGTTGCTATATGCCAAGTCATGTTGCTGGGTTGTTGGATATTGGTGGTCGCTTGGTCAGTGTTGGTGTGCTATGATTTTAGGCCCCTATTGATGGACTTGTAATTGTCATCACTGGAGCTGTTTGAGTTAGAGATGGGTTTTTGTTGTTTGGCAGGGTATTTGAGTTAGACTTGGGTTTTTCTCAGAGCTAGTCAGTGTCAGTGTCGGCATGGTTTTTGTAATTGTCATGGCTGCAACTTGATTCTGTTGGTTAGTGTTGTTCATGTTTTATGATTTTAGTCCTCTTTAATGGATATATTCGAAAGCTTTTATGTGATGTATGTGACCTTCTTCTATGGTTTACAACACTAGTATGTGCTTGCTTGTGTGCACAATTGGATATGGTACTGTAAATGTTTACATGGTCCTCTCTATTGTGCTGAATTATTTCATTAGCAGTTGCCGTTGTTACTATGCTTGCTTTTTTCCTCCCTTTTTGGCGTTGGGCTAGCCATGATCATGCATTTTTTGCTAATTGTTTAATTAATGCCTTGCTCATCGATGGATGGTTTAAAGTATTTATTATTGCACAGAACTTCAGCACCAGTGTTTGTTGTATTTAAGCCAAGTCTTTAGGAGTTGTTCCTGTGCCGAAAAAGTTAAGCACTTGTTGTATGATAAAATTTTTTTTTTTGGGGGGGGGGATGGCCAGGTTGAGAAAATCCATCTCTTTTTATTTAAGACAAAATTCATATTGGTTGTATAATAAAATTTTCAGAACTTGTACCCTCTGGCATAGTAATTCTGAGTGTTTGATGAAGTGCAAAATGTTAGATTCTTGATCATTAGGCATTCAAAATCATGTTTCCTGGTTCTTTTTGCTAGTGTATTAACTTGTTTGGTTTTTACCCATAGAAGACAATATTTCATTTCCTACGTATGGTAAGACAATGCCAATCAAAGATAAATGCCAAAGAATTGTATGCTTGCATACATGTCTTTTTTTTCATTTTCTTTATTGAATGTCCTTTCGATTTTTCTTGGTAAGTTCATTTCATAATCATTGGAACCATGCTAAAGTTTGTTACATGGGTCAAATAGAGCTGTTTTTTTTTAGTAGTCTTTACTTTTTGTGTCTAATAAAAGCAAGCAGGACTTCATGATTTCTGGATTTTATAATGACAATGAATCCAATGCCAACTTGGTTTATTAAGCTACTTTGCTATGTGTCACGGGTCGATAATTCACTCAAACTTAGACCCGTGCGGCCTAGCAAACTTTGCTTGTGATTCTTGCCTTGTTTGCTAGTAAGCCTTAAGGAAGCTTGACTTAGCCTTTGAGGAGCTAAGTAAGCACACTTCACACTCTAAGAAAGCTTTAGAGAGAGAAAGTAGAGAGAGAAGGAGTTTGGAAGAATGCTTTGTATTGCACTTGAATGCTTTCAATGGCTTCCTTACAAATGAGCCCTCTTTGGGGTTTATATACACATCCACCTCCTCAATGGATGGTGGAGATCTACTTAATCCAACGGCTAATATTATACTTCCAGAATATTCTATACAAATATCCTAGACACTACACATATGTAGAATAATGTGGAACATTCTAGAGTATAGTCTAGAAGGTTCTAGAATCCTCTACAAGGTCCTAGATATTCTAGAAGCTTCTAGAATAGTCTAGAAGTATCTAGAGTTCTCCCGAAGGTTCTAGAAGACTCCAGAGTGTCCAGAAGGTTCTAGAACACTCTAGAACATTCTAGCGCATTCCAGAAGGTTCCGGACTTTTCTGAAAGGTTCCGGAATATTCTAGAACTCTTCAGAAATGCGGCCCGTGACATCCTCCCCCACCCAATCCGGCAACGTCCTCGTTGCCTTTGGGTCTTCGTATGCTTGGCCCTTTTGTTGCCTTGTCTCCACGAGGTATCCCTTCCTCTTGGTTAGGTTGATGTGTCGTAACTATCAGCTTGGCACATCGATCCTTTGCTCGCTTGCGTCCCATCCTCGTTCTAGCACGCTTCCTTCTTTGTGTCCACATGCCACTTCGAGGTCCCTCATCACTTTTGAGGGCGGATAAATAGCCTACCTCCTTACTTTCCGTGAAGCGAATGGCAGTTAGCACCTTTTCCTTTTCGGCTTCCCGTCTCATGGGTATTACATGTGCTTGTCCATTGTTCATGATGAACAAGGTGCTAGCATGAGGAACTATGATGGCTTTCACCTTATTGAGGAAGTCCATTCCAAGATAGAACTTCCGATCATCAAGGGGAGCAACGGTTATATCGACCTTACCTTTCCATGGTCCGACTTGGACGTTTGTACCTCGAGCAACCCCATGGATTGGAAGGCTCTCCGCATTGACTCCCTTCACATAGCCCTTCTCTTTTTCGTAAGGTAGGCTAATCTCATCGGCGAGTTCTTTCGCCATATACACCTTATCTGCACCCGTGTCCACCGTTGCTTGGAGTTTCTTACCTCCAATTTCGGTCTCTACATACATGCGGTTACCAGTTTGCTCCCCCACCTTAGATTGGATGGCACTTAGGAGCGATAGTGAGGCAATACTTGTTTCCTCTTCACACCTCTCCTCTTCCATCACGAGCGCAGCAAGTTTCCCACGCTTCGGGCACTCAAAAACCCGATGAGGCCCGTTGCACAAGAAGCATGAGTATTTCCTCGGCGTCTCATCCTTCTTGTCTCGTCCCTTGTCTTTGAAGGTTGTTGGCTTGTCCCGTCTGGGAGACTTGTCCCGGTCTCCGTCACTGTCGCTATCATCATGGTTCTTCTTGCCTCGCCCCTTGGAGAAGTCCTTCTTGTACTCGTTGAGTGATTCGGCAGCAGCAACCGCGGAGGCGAGGTCTTGCACACCACGCCTCTCTAACTCGGTCTTGGCCCAACCACTTAGGCCATCTAGGAAGGCGAATAAGGCGTCTTCCTCTCCCATGTTTGGGATCTCCAAGAGAAGCTCTTGGAATTCCCTCACATACTCACGAAGGTGGCCCTCCTTGTGTTGGAGGCGCCTCAACTTGGCCCGGGCTTCCTTTACGGCATCCTTGGGGTAGAATTGCTCTTTGAGCTCCCTCTTGAATCCATCCCAAGTGGTGATGGGAGTGGACCCTCGGTTGACATCGTCGCACCTTCGACGCCACCAAACAAGAGCAATGTCTTTAAGAGAGAAGGAAGCCAGGTTTACCTTTTGTGCTTCATCGATGATGCCTACTGCTCCAAAGTAAGCTTCGAACTTCCAAAAGAAGTTATCTATCTCCCTCGCGTTCCTGGCCCCGTTGTAGGTTGGGGTTTGGAGCGCATTCACCTTTGGGGTGGTGGACACTTGACCTGATCCACCATTGCCTGCATTGGCCACCGCGGCCATGCATACTTTGAGTTGGGTTTCCAAGGCCTCAACCCTTGCCTTGTACGCCTCAATCTCGGATTTGCAAGCCATCACCTCGGCTTTGCAAGCTTGGAGTTCTCCATCCCGAAGAGCTCGGACCTCCTCGTCGACATTGCTTGCTAAGGATTTCACCGCCTCTTGCACCTCTGCACGGAGCTCCTCCAAGTCCCCCGTGGACTCGAGCTCCTCGATGCGCTTCTCCATGTCATCTACCCTGCCCGTGAGGTCCGACACGGAGTGGTTAATCTCCGCAAGCTTGTCATCTACAAGGATCGACAAGTCCTTGTTCTTATCCTTGCCCTTCTTTCCTCCTTGTTGAGGATTGCCAGCATCAGTGACACTTGAAGCCATGGATCTCCCAAACCGAAGCTCTGATACCAACTGTCACGGGTCGATAATTCACTCAAACTTAGACCCGTGCGGCCTAGCAAACTTTGCTTGTGATTCTTGCCTTGTTTGCTAGTAAGCCTTAAGGAAGCTTGACTTAGCCTTTGAGGAGCTAAGTAAGCACACTTCACACTCTAAGAAAGCTTTAGAGAGAGAAAGTAGAGAGAGAAGGAGTTTGGAGAATGCTTTGTATTGCACTTGAATGCTTTCAATGGCTTGCTTACAAATGAGCCCTCTTTGGGGTTTATATACACATCCACCTCCTCAATGGATGGTGGAGATCTACTTAATCCAACGGCTAATATTATACTTCCAGAATATTCTATACAAATATCCTAGACACTACACATATGTAGAATAGTGTGGAACATTCTAGAGTATAGTCTAGAAGGTTCTAGAATCCTCTACAAGGTCCTAGATATTCTAGAAGCTTCTAGAATAGTCTAGAAGTATCTAGAGTTCTCCCGAAGGTTCTAGAAGACTCCAGAGTGTCCAGAAGGTTCTAGAACACTCTAGAATATTCTAGCGCATTCCAGAAGGTTCCGGACTTTTCTGAAAGGTTCCGGAATATTCTAGAACTCTTCGGAAATGCGGCCCGTGACATATGGCGGTTGTAGTCTGCTACACTTTAAAGAAGAGATGAAAAAAGAATTTGAGGAAAAAAAAGAAAAAAGGAAAAGAGAAGGGGAATGAAAAACAAGGTTGGTTTGAAAACCATGGGGCAATTGGGGGGGGGGAAGAAGAATCAGCAGAATCAGCATATATTGGTTGGCTTTAGAAATCCGAATTTTGACTTTAAAGCCTCAGAAACAGGTTGTGTTGGCTATGAGCTTAGAACAAGAAGTTTACTGCATCTAAGCAATTAGGCTATTACCTTTTCCTGAAGTTCTAAGTTTTCTTGTTGAACAAGGTTGATCTTCTCGTGCAACTCTGGATTTTCGTGTTGATTGATATTACTCTGTAACAATCATGCTAAGCCATGTTGCTGGGTTGTTGGATATTTGTGGCGACTTGGTTAGTGTTGGTGGTGTGCTATGATTTTAGAACCCTATTGATAGACTTGTAATTGTCATGGCTGTAACTGTTTGAGTTAGAGCTGGGTTTTTGTTGTTTAGCAGGAAATTTGAGTTAGAGTTAGGTTTTTGTCAGATCTAGTCAGTGTCTAGCATGGTTTTTGTAATTGTCATGGCTGCTCCTAAAAGGCACATAAAACTCAGTTCTGTTGGTTAGTGTTATTGATGTTTTATGATTTTAGTCTCCTGTTGGTGGAACTTGACACTGTCATGGTACCATTAATCATCCTCATGAAAGAGTGAAAGAGTGAAAGAGTGATATTGTTGATGTGGGACTTACTCGTCCTAGCCTGGTCACTTTTGCTTTCTTTTGCCTGAAATAGTGAGTGTTTGGAATCTTCCATATCTTTGCTTTATTCTGACATTGTTGATGTTGCTCTGTATATTGACAGGCTCTGCTCGACGTTGATCCATTTTGTCATCCGATTGTAAAAAGTGAAGGGATTATTATCACGCTCTTTTCGAAGCTTCTTTAATGTTTGCATACCTTTGAGTACTGTATTTATATGAACAAATTAGGAAGCATTGTTTGATGTTTTCCTTTTTCTCATTCTTGATTGGTCAACACTGGGTTTATTTATGGAGAACCACGGACATCAATTTTTTTGGTATATAGAACAAGCCATGGAAGCAAGAAGTAGGTACATGTTCTTATTAAAGAATGCAAGTGGTCAATTGGGATCCTTGGAGACAAGTAAAAAACCATTTTGCATACATCACATTGTAATATGTACAGTTCTCATATTTCACTTGTCTAGCATATATCTGCTTTTGATTTCCATTTTTCGATAGAAAACTATCATTGCTTGTTCCATTCCATATTTTGGGTATTGTACAAAGTATATACATGTATGAGTGTTTCCATGGTAATTAGCAGTAATCAAATTAAAGTACATGAAGTTTGTTAATATTGTTACTCTATCTAAAATGTTTGTATAGCTCATATTATGATGTACTAAAGAAATCGAACAACCGAACACCCTAAAAAATCACATACTGGGTTATTCAAAAAAATTCATTGCCCAAAACTACAAAGCCAATCTTCCACTTAGCAGTAGGGCCATGAAAAAAGGCAATTGAGGCCCACTAGACAAAGGGTCATAAAAAGATTTTATAGTTCTCTACAAAGACAGGGCCACCAAATTGAAAACTAAGGCCCTAGAAAAAAAAATGGGCCACAAAAAATTTCTAGTTCCTGCAAACAGTAAGGGCCACAAAAATGGAAAGTGAGGTCCCGTACACAAATGGGCCACAAAAATATTCATGGTCATACGAAGTAAAGGGCGACAAAGATTTTCGTGGCCCTTATCTTCTCCATGGGTGTCGCACAATAAATTTCATCGCCCTATTTGTGGGCTTCAACATTCAGACGTCGAACACGTGACGAAAATTAATTCATCACCCCTCGCCCAACATCAATTTTCTTAGAGTATAAGGTCGGTCCAATATTAATTTGTTAATGTTAATATACATATTTCGGACCTACTTATGAATATTATGATGTAACATATTTGTCATTACATGTCCTAATTGAGTGATGCAATCTTGAAAATTATATGGAATTATGGATATTAGTTGTGGTGAAGTTATCCTAAAAGAAAATATAATGTATGATGACATGATAATCTTGATTTATATGGTGCCATAATTTCAGAGATTCTGTAAAGATTTTATGATATGATTTGGATATCATATCTTGTGAGATACAATTAGCAATATGATTATGTATATGATTTAGGCTAATTGATTTGGTTGGATATGATATGGATTTTATCTTATGGAGTATTATTGGATAGCGAAATAATCAAGATAAATCTCATAAAAAATATCTTGCTATATTTGTCAATGTGGATTATTTTTATCAAGGATTTTCTTAATTGATATGACATAATAATGAGCTTATATTTTAATGATATTATATGGTTTACTTGAAGATATTATACGATAAAGCATCATATAAATTTTATGCGATCTAAGATATTGATGGTGGAAAAATATTTGATTACCCATGAAAAATACTTTAATTGACTGAGGAGAATACTGTGGTCATCACTAATTGATAAGATGACAAAATCTTTAAGATTGTTTCTTGGTTAATAAAGCTTGAATTTGAATATGAATCTTAAAATCCAAATCAAGGATCATTTTGAATGTATTACACGTGATATTATTACCATCTTGAGAATATGGATGCAGATTTATTTGTGTGATAAATATATAAAGCATGGCTTTGAAACTTTTGAAAGCAAGTTCAAGGCTTTGCAAATAGAAGATTTCATTCAAGCAAATCAAAAGATGCCATCATTAAGAGACTACAGCATAACAACTAGTTGGTCACCTTTGCTATATATATATGGAGTTGAAGCAAGTGAAAGGCATCAGAGCAATTGAGAAATCATGAGCTACACTTGCAAATACAAGAGAAAGAAAAAAAAATTGATATAATACATTGATCTAGAACTTGTATATTGATTTGATCATTACTTGTACTCATCTTATGAGGATAACTTCTTGTAAGGGAATCTTGTATCAAACAAGTTGCGGAGAACATACTCGGGTAGCTAATTATTGAGTGAGCAATATTTAGTGAGCGACTTAACTTAAGGTACTTAGTTGATTGGTCGATCAAGAGAGAGGTTCTCATGATCGAGTAGTTAATCTTAGAAGTGTTGAAGAGAGTCTTTGTCAAGTCAAAGACTCGAATTTGTAACATCTCAAGTGAATAAGAAGTGGAGCAGTTCAAATCCTAAAGAAGGAAGAGTCTTAAGCGGTGACTAACCCTATTTAGAATGGTTAATGTCGTAAACGTATCATCTTGTTTTGTCTCACTTTTATTTCTGCATTTAATTTTTGTAATTGCTTTGATTTTGACTAATCACCCTATTCACTCCCTTTTAGGGTGATTTGACTAGCCTAGCTGAACTTTCAATTGGTATCAAAGTAGGTGGTATAATTTTTAGACTTAACGGTCTATAGCTAGATCCTATGGCTAGTTTGTCAAGTGCCTTTATTAATTTTCCTCCGATTTTTAATGGCACTGACTTTTCTCTTTAGAAGTGCAAGATAAAGTCTTATGTCGAATCAGTGGACTTTGATGTTTGGGAAATTATTACAAATGGTCCTTTTATCCTGAGATGGATAAAAAATGATGGTTCCACCATTATTAAGCCAAAAGAAAAGTTAAATCAAGATGAGAACGAGATGCTTAAGAAAAATGCGATGGCTTTATATCTTTTACAATGTTGTTTATATAGTGATATTTTTAACCATGTTTATTGCCACGAGACAGCCAATGAATTATGGGAAAAACATTGCTTCTATACAAAGATAATAATGAAGAAATCTCATTCTGTCAAAAATGGAGAATATGCTTGACAATTTCAACGACAAAAATGATATCAATTATCTTCACTGAATGACAGGTGAACAAATCAGTGATCCAAATTTAAGTGATAATGACGATGTTGGAAATATAAGTAAAGATGACAAAGAAGAAGCAGAAGACGAAGAGTACAAAGTTCTAGATGAGGTATATGATACAAAAGTGTTTAAAATGCAAGGTAATAAAATTATTGCTCTATTTTCTTAAATAGCTACAAGGACATAGTTATAGAATTAAAAGTTTAAAGAAAATGATGTTTGATTTGTCTTAATAAAATATAGAATTGCAAAAATCAAATGATTTGTTGTCAAATAATTTAAATACAGCTCAAGAAAAATGTGTCCTTCTTAAAAAAGAGAAAAATCACTTACAATCCAAATGTGTTGACCTTGAAAGAAAAGTTTTAAACGTTTCTATAGGAGAAGAAAATTTAAATAAAATTCTTGGCACACAAAATCATCATTTAACAATGAAGGGATCAGTTTCAATCGTTTTAATAAAACGAAGTGTTATAAAAACTTCTTTATTAAACCAACCAACCATGAAAGCAGCAGTTTTATAACTTGCAATTGCTGTGGAAAGATAGTCATGTTTATGCCATACCAAAAGAAATGCCCACAATATTTTATAAATTTGGGTATCAAAAGGGATAAGACCTTCAAATGTTATGAATACTAACTCAGTTCAAATATGATTTGAGAATGGTTTGAGGTATCTTGTAGGACACTTGACATAAAAAAAAATTGAATGTTATGAGAGTACTCGTCATAGGATGATCCTTTTATTCTAAAATTCTTGATGTAAATTTGAATACTTTTGTGCCTACAGTTACTATTTTCTCATTTTATGTTTAAGGGGAGATATTATACATTTTATAAGAGTGGATAAATTGCCCACATATGATGATGTTTTATTATGCCTTTTAATGATGAAATCCTAAGTGCAATTCTTGGTATACATATATACATCATTAGCATAGCATTTTTATTACATCCTTCAGTTAGATCTATAAAGAATATGACCTTACCGTTTTATATGTTTAATTCGTGATGCTAGCTTCATATTTATAAGATTATATCCTAGTGTTTTTATCTAAAATGAGGTCTAGCATTAATTAGTTTTCATAAAAAGGAGATTTATCTTGATTTGAAGCATTTAACTGATACTTGTTCCGTAGTGGCCATGTACTTTGCAATTTTCATTGTACGATTCACTTATGTGGTTAATAAAAATTCTCGATCTACACATGCGCGTTGTGCATCTTATAATTGATTTTAAACTTTTGAAATTGAAATGCTGTGAGAACTATTTTGATATGGATCATGTCTCATGTTTGTTTAGTATGTTTGTTTGTTTAGTATGCTTTAAAATTCTTGATCTTCACATGTGACACAGTTATCGGGGATGTAGGAGCCAAATGGATTGGCCATAAATGCTCCTTGAGTCTGAGTGTCGGGATGTCTTTGTGACTGGAAGAAGGAAAGGTCAACATGGGGGAATATAGAAGTTTCAGGTATGTTTGGGTGAATTGCATGTTTTAGATGCTGTTGGGATTGAGAAATGCATTGTAAGGACGTCTTGGTAGTTTTGTCATCCCTGAAAATCTTCCCCAGCTTGGCCACTTTGGTTATTATGACCTCTTCCCCGATTTCTACCATGTCCATCACCGCGTACACGTTGCATACCTGGCATCTTTAGAACAAACATACAAAGCGTAGTGATCAAATAACATAAGATACAACAAGTAAACAACTTCACCAAATCAAATAATGACAATTGTATCATCATTGAACAAAGTCTACATGCATACAATGATAAAGTCCACATGCATACAATACGCAAATAGTTAGATTGATTTAATATACAATTTGACAGGAGTTAGTCTAGTCATCATCCTCGATTTCATTGTCCTCATCAGAGTCTTCAAGGTGGACATCAACTTCATCTTCAGTACCTTCATAATCATCATCCCACTCCACCTCCGCACTTTCTTTCTTTGCACCTTCTTCATTACCACTTCAATGTCTTCTTCTTCATTCAACAAAGTTGCAGGAATTATGTCATTCACTAGTATCACATGAGACACATGTTCCTCTTGAAATGTAACTGGTAAAGTGAATTCGTTATTCACTTTATGTCCAGGTTTGTTTGGTACGAAAGCCCACCAGTTAGATATATCTCTTATTCCATTCAGGCATTTCATGTACACCACTTGAGTTGCAGAACTAGCAAATATGAATGGATCATATTTTCTATATCTTCGTGTGTCATTTACTTCTACAAAGGGATATAGTTTGGGACAACGTGTTCCTCGAGGGTGTTATCAAACCAATCACATTTGAATAACATACATTGTTTAAGCAACTCTCTAAAATATTCAACACGAATAACCCCTTGGAGGATTCCGTTTCCCCACTCCCTTTAACGTAAAGGCACAGTTGAAAATCTTTTTCTCTTCACGCCTTTTCTGTGTGTGAAAATGAAATCCATTGACTTTGAATGTAGACCAAGATGTTACTTTCCTTAAAAGCAATTGAGCCAAGTGGTATATGTGTATTTAGCATTCGTCATTGAAGATTTGTACAATTTCAACCTACATTAATTTTTAAAAATTTAATCGACATGGAAAGCATATTGTATAAGATGTTCTGAAGTAGCTAAATATATAATACAAGAGGCACGTTTAAGCTCTTACTGCTTTTTTGAACCACCAAATAAATTCGGCCTCAATCATGGCATCTACCTCTACGTCCGTTGAAATGGGATTTTAATATAATTTTTGTTGTTTGAATAAACTATGAGAATGATATTCATCAGCACTACGTTTACATTGAACTTCATTACAATACAACAAAAGGCGCAGGTTGAACTTACTCGATATAAGGTTGAACTTTGTTACAATTCAACAAAATGTGAAGCCGTGCAGCGTACAACTTTTCATCAGTTAAGTACCTCTGTGTACGACTTCCCACTGAAGTATCTTGGGTTTTAGAAATTGATAAAGTAGGCTGCATTTGTGGCTCGTGATTGTCATCCTGATTACGTCAATGTCTTATGCGCATTGAAGGCATATTAGCACCGAAGTAATATGAAGAAAATTATGATATCTCAAACACCAAGTATGCTTCGGCCATTGATCTGTCAGGATGTGTTTTGTTTTTTATCTTCTTCTTAAGCTAGCCAAAGTACCTAAATTACAACAACTTATATAAGTATTTCAGTATAACACTACTGGTAAATTTAGTACTCCATGACACTTGGATGCATATTTACCTTTCAAATGGATACATCCATCGATATTGCACTGCACCCCCCAGGTATGCTTCTTCAGCCAAATGTATAGGTAAGTGCTCCTTGACATTAAAGAATCTTGGTGGAAAAAATCTCTCCAATTTACAAATTATGAAGCTTATATTGCGTTGCATTTCTTGTAGCTTATCGACCCTTAACACTGTTGAGTAAAAATTTCTGAAAAATTCACTTAACTCAACAAGTGGTTCTAATATATCATCTGGAAGGGCACGAAATGCTATTGGTATAAGCGTCTGCAAAAACACATAACAATCATGGCTCTTTATGTTTTGAAACTTTGCAGACTTCATATCTATGCAGTTTGCAATGTTAGAGCAATAAGCATTAGGCATCGTTAGTTGGTGTACCCCCTCACACACCCCCTTTCATTTGTCCAAAGAAAGGGCGTAGGAAGCCTTAGGTTTTAGTGTTCGGCCATTAACACCATGTCTTACGTTGAGCTCACTCCGACCACACATCTCCGCCATATCCAACCTTGCCTTAACATTATCCTTTGTTTTACCAGGCACATCCATGATGGTGCTGATGATGTTATCACTAAAGTTCTTCTCTATGTGCATTACGTCCAAGTTGTGATGTAGCAGCTGGTCTCTTTAATAAGTTAACTCCTAGAAGATGCTTTGCTTGGTCCAATTATGAAGATTCTCCTTAAAAGTCAAGATTATAAAATCTCCATCAGTAGTTATTTTAGGAAGACTCTCAACCTCATGGTATAGTTCTTCCCCATTTTTCCTAGATGGAGGACCATCGTTTACAACGTTTCCCCTACGGAATGTCGTTTGGTTTCTTCAAAATGCGTGATGTCTGGCAGGAATCGATGGTGACAGTCAAACTAGGATTATTTGCCCCCATGTTTCAAATGTGTTGCTTTCAACTTCTCTATACAAATAAGGCAACTCAAAACACCATCAGTGCTCCATCTAGATAACATTTCAAGGGTTGGAAAGTCATTTACTGTCCACATTAATGTAGCTCTCATTATGAAGTTCTGCCTCATTGAAATGTCATAAGTTTGAACACCATCCCACAGACTTTTCAACTCATCAGTCAAAGGTTACAAGTGCACATCTATTTTGTTCTTCGAATTTGTTAGCCCAGGTATAATGCAAGTTAAGAACATATATGGCATCGTCATGCACATATCAAGAGGAAGGTTATAAGGTGTCATAACGACAGGCCAAATTGAATAAGGCCGTGCAGATTGAGAAAATGGGGTTAACCCATCCGCACACAAACCAAATGTCACATTGCGAGGCTCAAAAGCAAAATTTGAGTGTTTGCGATCAAAATATTTCCATACTTCCCCATATGAAGGGTGACAAAGAACACCATCCTCACGCCTATTGTTATAATGTCACCTCATATGTTCAGCTGTGCTTCTTGAGGTGTAAAGGCGTTCTGACCTAGGTGTCAATGGGAAGTAGAGCATTTTCACATATAGTTTTGGTTTCCCATTATCGCTTGACTTCTTTGGCTTCCATCTTGGTGAATCATAAAACTTACATTTTTCAAGTGCTGAATACTCCTTAAAGTACAACATACAATCATTGCGGTAACAATCAATGGTTTGCACAACTAAACCCAAACTTCGAACCTTCTTTTTCAACTCTGAGTAATTTTTGGGGACACGATTGTCTACCAGACAACTCTCCTGCATTAATTACATCACCTCATTAAAACAATTTTGGGGACATTGTAATCAGATTTGATAATCATCAATCTGATGACATTAGACAATTTAGTTTGGTTACTACACCCATCCCACAAAGGTCTCTACACAGCTTGAAGCAAATCATAGAATGCCTGAGCTTTTGCATTTGGGTGCTCATTGACATTAACTTTAGTAGTAATCATCACATCATTCACCATTACTTCAACACGATCCACAAATGGTTCAGTGTTATCAACGTGGATAGGGCTTAGAGCCCTGTGCTCATACAAGTTTTGTGCATTGCTATTTCTAACATAGTCAGGGGAAGTAGGTTCTACTTCTGTATGAGAAGTCTAGTACCAATAGCCTTTAACAAAACCGTTTTAGTGCAAGTGTAAGCTCACATCATCAGGTTCTCTATAAGCTCTATTCTGGTATTTGGCACAAGGGCATCTATAATGTTCATTATTTATGAACTCCACTTGGCTTATTGCAAATTGATCAAACAATTCAACTCCATCTAAAAATTCTTATCTATACCCTTTTCTCCCTGATAAAAATCTTTTATACATCCACTTCCGATTGGGTGGTCCATCCATATTATCCACTGTAGACCATTATAAATGTATACGTTAATTCGTGATTTATAATCATAATGGACATAATGATTACATTTTGCTTCATACACAGTTAAATCACTTATTTACATATTATTGTACTACTTTGTCATGCACTGTATTTAATATGAGATGGACAAAAATAAGATATTATGACAATTAGGTGAGGATGTAAATCTTTTCGAATGCTTGAAATTGCAGTCTAAATTTGTGACATCCACACCGATAATAACGACATACACAGTAACAATAACGTAATTTTTTTCCTTTTGCAATATGTTTTCTCATATTACCCATATCCTTCATATTAATCGTCCACACAAATTTCAACTTCAAATATTTAGGTAATAATATGCTATTGTTTAATGTACGTAACAACATATAATATTTCAACATTTACGAAATAATACAAATTTATTATCCAAATTACAAATATTACCCAAAACATACTTTCATATAATTTATTATATTTTGGGTCTAACATATGAAATAATCTACTAATTACAAATATTATCCAAATTTTTTACTTAACATATTAGAAGTAGGACTAACATACTAAATAAAAATTACATATATTATCCAAATCATACATCACAACATCCCACATTCCGACATTTATTACACAATAATCTACTATTTTTCTAAATGTTCACTACCAATTGTAACCATCATAAAATCCACAAGTTATCCACATCAAACTTTCATTTTCAATAATAAATTCTACATACTTGCAATTTAAAAATTACATACCATAAATTACAAAAAATAATTTTCAATTCAATTTTTATAACACTCAACAATTACTAATACTTAATAATTAATTTCACATTCACATGAACACAACCAAATTCAAAACCCAAAATCAACAAATTACTCAATAAAATTTATACAACCACCACCAATTATCACATAATTGTCAAATTCTAACTCAAAATTTTCAAATCTACCACAAAATCTACTACATACTTAACTAACATCACTTACTTGAAATTATAAGATAAAAAGGGCCACAAATGATAGTGGAAGGAGAGGATGACCGGCGGCGAGCTGAGGGTGGTGGCGATGGGCACAGTTGGACGCTCGCTCTCTCTCTCTCTTTCGGTTCACACTCAAAATGCCCGAAATGAGGAAAGAAACCTCGGTTCGAGCTTTTAAAAATTGTTCGACAGAATATTCCGTCTGAACTTTTTTTTCTTAAAAAAATTTTTCTTCAGCCAATTCACGAGAGTTGATGGTCAACTTTGACCCATGGTCTAAGGGAATTTCCATCGGACTTACCTCGGGATTCCGACGGATCTCCAGATTTCCGTCGGAATCTCCGACGGAATCATGGTCCTCCGGAAATTCCGGCTACACTGTTGACTTTGTTCGTCTTTCCATCGTGATGTCCGTCGGCTCGTGCGACGGCCTTTTTTCGATCGGTATTTTCCGTCGGAATATTGAGAATTTTTAGTAGTGATACTGATCACCTACTAGGAGAAATATGGATTTGCCCAAACTTTCCTGAGTAAACTTGCTACGTTATTACATTTTGCATTATTCTTGAAAATGGATGAATTTTTAGTTTGGACACTTTGCAAATTTGATCTATTGAATTTGAATTTTTAAGTGCATATTAAAGTGATAAAACAATTCAAATTGTGATTTATCGTTGGATATGATTTTGATTATGTAGTTACTTAGTTTTAACCAGTAATGTTTCAGTGATTGATATTGATATGACCAGTACATTTACCATTCGAAGTAATATGCTATGTTTGTACGGTAATACATGTAGTGGAAATGATCGATGATATATTGTTCACATATATTTCTTTCTATGCCTGTCACACATTGAAATTTTTTGTCTTAAATCTTCTCATTTATACGTGCATATGAGTCCTTGACAAGAAATGTTAGGACGAAGGCTATTGTATATGTGGCATGTGACATGCGGGGGTATGTAAATTTCTTTTGACTAGTTATTCCCCTTACCCAGCATGATATTGTGTGCTCAATTGATCTCTATAAGGTAAAAGAAATATTTGATAAACTTACTATTTATATTTGTCACTAAATTATGGATATACAAGGAGCAGAAGCATTTTTTTTCCGTCAATATTCTTATTTGATGCATGAATATACTCTTGATTAATTAACTTCCTTTACTAAACAGTTAATTGATCAAGTGGCTTAACATGTATATGATTTTTGTCAAACCACAAGTTCTTTGTTAACTTTTGATTTCATTCTTTGGGCAATCTGTGGTTTGATTTTATACGTTTATTTGTAGATGCATGCATGAAGTAGGTAGCATGTCCGAATGTGATTATGCTTATATTCTAAAAAGTGTGATTCCAATTTCCTAATATATGCATGGTTTGAACGTCACATGTCTTAGATTGTTTTCTTAGATAAATTGATATCTTGATCTATGAGAATTTATAGAACCCTTTGCATTTTCTTGAGTAATTTTTATCAAGAGCAAGATAGAGCTTGTTCTATGTAGTATAATTCATTTGTGCCTCTTCTCATGGCTTGACAGTACACATGGAAAACTAGGTTGCATCCTTTTCACATGCTAAAGGTTCACTAGATGCAAAAAATTACTACACATTTATCAGGAAATATGTACGCATCTAGATAAGTGATCACTAATTATATTCCAATTGATCACAAATCACATGTCAAATACTTACCAACAAGATCAGGACTAAATTTTAAGTAATGAGGGGAAAGAAGAATACATTAATATAAATGATCATTAAGTCTTATGGTAACAGATCACTAATCAAGTGTCTATTGATCATCCATAACACAACGACTAAATTCTAAGCAATTAGGATAAAAGTAAACATTAGTGATCATTAATCATATTAAAATTGATCACTAATCACATCTTTATTGATCACTAATTAGACAAGGATTAAATTCTAATCAATGAGAAAAAAGCAAGCATTCACTTAAGTGCTCACTAATCATATTCCAATTGATCATCAATCACAACTCGATTGATCACCAAGTTGACAAGGATTGAATTCGTAGCAATGAGAAAAAAAAACTAATCACTTGGTTAAGTGCTCGCCAATCATATTCAATTCCCCTCATCAATCACAACTCTATTGATCGCTAAGGAGGTAAGGACTAGAAATCTATGCAATGCGCTAAAGAGTACAAATTAAAATCATGGGCTAACAAAAAGAAAATTAGGTCAAGATATTACTCATCATCTAGTTGTTACGTTTAAATTTACTGCAAGTGTACAGTGTGGTTGTAGCTAGCAACCAGCGAGGATGAGTCGTGTCTATAGGGAGTTGTGTTTTTAATTATCAGAGCCAACTCAACTGTAACAGTCTAGGCAAGATAAAGAGTGAAGGAAAGTAGAACTAAACTACTACAGTGAAAAGGCTTCAGTTGCAATTAAACCTAAGGTAGACTAACTAATCAAGTCAAACTCTCACCTTCCCAAGTTATACGAGTATTCAACGTTGATCGGTTATGTCATTAAAGCCCACCTAAGCCCTCTTTCCAGGGTGCATAGGCCAGTCTAACTGTTCTAACCATATATTTTCAAGGGATTAGCTTAACAAAACTACGAGATTAACAATCCTTGACCTAGCCAACAACTTAAACTATTTTCATGTCCCAATCCTGGCTATTCACTCTACCCATACTAGACAATCAACTTCACCTTTCAGCATGAGTTAATTGCCCCAAAATATGGGTGAAAACGCTTTCAAGCATTTCATCGAACACATGGTAAGCATGAGAGAAAACCCTAAATTCTAGCATAAACAAAAGGGAGTACAGGTTCAAACAGAATCAATCAGCCATCAAGAGGTTAATTACAATCAAAGCAGCACAATCTAACTAGTAAATATCACGCACAAAAGCATATAAACAAAATATGAACTTAAATACACAAAATAAGACAGAAAGAGGAGAGAAAACTTATGCTTGATTGAATTGAAGATCGAATCTACAAGCTTGAATCAAAAAATAATCATCTAATCTAAGCTAATTACCCTACTTTATTCACCCCTTAATGGGGTTTGGGAGTGTAAGGAGAAACCCTAAATCACCCCTCAAAGAACCCAGCCGAAGCCCCTTCCACGAAAAAAGGACTGTTTCTTATAAAGGTCAAAAAGAATTAAATCACGTGAACGGAGGGGGGCACGACCGTGCCATGAAGCGCGGGCACCCTGTGCTCCCCAAAAATTGGTGGCATGGCCATGCCATAAGGCACGGGCACCCCGTGCCACCTTTCTAACACGACCATGCCTCCCACTGCATGGCTGTGAGCTTTACTGTTTCCTTCAACTCTACTTCCCTTGGTGCTCGGGGCTTCGTCGAACCTCTATTCTTCCTTGAATTCATTCGCAAAACCTTCTTTTTCTATCAAAATTAGAGGATTTCTCATGAAAGTAAGGCAAAACACGTTATAAGCACAATATGAATTAAAGGAAATGAATTTGACCCTTCCTTATCTAAATTTGGCATAAAAACCGTGAGATAAAGTGATCAAATATGGCTAAAATCAGGTCAAATACCCCCAGCCCTACCTTTGCTCATCCTCGAGCAAAACAAAAATAAAAACTAAAGTACGAGCCTAACTCACTTTCGTAGGAATCATGATTACATTTAGCATATGTAACAAGCCCTTTAAAGCCCTTGGTTCCCCCAAGTGGATGAGTGAGGTCTCGTGAGGGTTTGCAGAAGATGTACCCACAAAATCTTGAAAAGGAAAAGTGAAAAGAGAAAGAAGTAAAAAGGCAAAGGGAAACAAAAATAAATCTTTTTTGGGTTAATAAACAAAGCACAAACAATCTTTTTTTTTGTTGTTGTTGTAAACAAAGCACAAAATATATACACTGGGGAAAACCTTACACAATTAAGAAAACCACATCACACTTATAACTCAGGTATCAGTCTATACACAGGCATCATATACATTTAAAGACTCTTCATCCCAAGAAATGGCATTCAGACATCAACTTTTGACCCCACGACGCATCGAAACATTGAATCCATCATAGTGCTTTGTGTGCAAGTGTATCATCATCCTCGGAGTTAGGCTTACCAAAATTCGACTCCATCTACTTGACTGGTATCAACTACATTATTAACTTATTAACATAAGAAGCAAGCGTTCCTAATAGTAGTATTGCCTCAAAGGGTAGCACCCAGTAGCGCATGGCTCAAGGGGATACCTGTCATTCCTCACTCTTAAAGTCTTTTTGATTCTTTTTTTTAATTATTTTTTTTTGAAGTGAAAACAAAAGTAGTTATGTACTCTAGCAAGTGGGAGAGTTAAACGTGGAAGACTAAGACCCTAAAATAATGATGATATACAAATTAGGACTAGATTGCAAAACGATAATGGACTGTTGATGTTAGAACTGAGGCCTAGAATGACATACTTGGAACAAAGATCTGTCATGAATATCATACTTATATACAAGCTAATAGTCAAGGTACAAAAGATACAGGCCAATCAAAACAGTACAAAACTCCCCAAAAACCACTAAAAATAATTTTTTTAAAATTTTCAAAAGGAGGTAGTGTGGCTTCTCCTCCCCCACAGCTAGATCTCATAATGTCCTCATTGGGAGCCAAAGAGCCACCATACTAAGAAACAGATATCTACATGAAAAACATAAACCTATGAAAATAACTATACATACACAAAAGACAAATAAGAAAAAGGAAGAAATATATGTATAAGATAAAAATTAAGAAAGAGAAAAGAAGGAATGAATTTACCAGGTTAGGAGCTGGGTGCACCTAAACTACCACCTCCTCAAGGCAGTACTATGGGAGGTTGAAGGAGCATCAATCACTCCTTCTCATCTCAAGATCTAAGCCACTAATTTAGACGCCGTCAAAGCTCACAGGAGCTTATCAAACACCTTAGCATGTAACTCAAATGAATGTGAGTAAGAGCACTTAAACATGAATCGAGGAATAATAGTAAGTGCTCTTGTGAACTTATCGATTGTCTTGGAAAAATTAGCAGCATAATCAAATGCACTGGTCAACATCATTTTCGCAGGTGTGGTCTCTAGGTACAAACTACAAGGGTTAAGCGACGGGTCATACCCTCTAAAGGTACCTAGAGACTCCAGGTAATCAACCACATTCCCCTCAAGCATATCATGATGATCAACAGATGACATATTATGACACTCAAGGGAAGGGGAGGGTAGTAAACATGAAGAGAAAGCATGGAATGTATCAAGAGAGTTGGGGTATATATCATCAACGAGATCAGGACTAGCTGGCCTGGTAACCACAGCATCCATACTTGAAGTCCCTGTGGGAGTCTCATGGAGATCATGCACCTTAATAAAAACATCGCTTGAGCACAACATATATCATCCTCATCACACTAGGACTAACACCAAATATCTCACCAATCTCGAACTCTGTCGACTAACACAAGGGAAAGGTAGATCAGGAAAGGTCATGAATAGCGCAGTGTTGTCCCAAAGGGTATGGGATAAGGATGGAGCAACAATGGGTAGAGTAGTTAAGGAAGGGCCTAGCACTTCCTCTAGTATGAATTCTGGAGTAAGAAAAGACGTACCATCATCACATAGGTTAGCATCAAGTCTAGGTGAACTAAATGTAAGGTTGGTCTCATATGACAGGTCATACTGCCACATTTTATTAGCAAACTCAACTTATTACTCATTCATCTTCTCTATCATACTCGTAAGCCTAGCAAAACCATCAGCAGAAATATAATAAGGATAAGAATTACTATTATGGTCAGAATAATGACAAATTTCACAAGGGGGTGAGTTGTAAGAATCAAAACAACTAGTGTCGAATTCATAACTATCCCAAGCCAACAAGTCAAGAAAATCATATGCATCATCAACATTTTTAGCACAAAAATCCCAATGCACTAAAAGAGTACGGGTCTCACAATTCACACCCTCATAGACTATATTTAAAATTTCTCACTTTTTAAGCAACGACCATCATGAGCAAGAAAAGCATGTAATCTGTCATAGTATTCCTTTCTCCCTTTAATCATTGGACAACCAAGATACTTCAACAAAGATTCTTTGATAGGTATTTGAAATTACCCTTGAGCTATAGTTTTCTCAAATGTAGAAATGTTTGGGGAAAAAAATCATGGAGTTTAGCCCGATAGAAAAGCAAACTATCATTAGCAAAAAAAGTAAGGGATTTAGGTACCCAATGGGCATATTTTAATCCATATACCATTTTCTGTTGAGACTACTAGCTATAAGCATCTAAGTAAATGCTTCCCCACGAATTAAAAATAAGTAAGATGATAGCAGATCTCCTTGTCTAAAACCCCTAGTAGGTTTAAAAATCCCACAAGATTGGTCGTTGACAATAACAAAATACGCCATTGTAGATATAAATGGATGAATCCATGAAATTCAAGTTGGTGGGAATCCTCATTGATTAAGGCAATTAGCCAGAAATTTCCAATCGACTTATCATAAGCTTTTTTCGTAGCCAACTTAAGAGCAATCCAACCTTCTTTCCCTTAGTATTCTTGAATTTGTTAGCAAGGAGGATGTACATGTATACGTACATATGTGTGTGTATATGTATATATATATATATTTATGGGGTCGAGATCTAGTTATTTTTTGCAAACCCATTATTAGTCGCTCTATTAAACACATCTAACAGCTTCTATCTGATCGCCCATTTTACAACATGGAGGAGAAAAAGGTTAAATTGCATTGTGGTTCAGACATTATGAATTTTTGTAGGAATTTGGAGACCTTATTTTTCGCTCTCTACTTTGTAATTGTGCTTGCCCACTCTCCTATCTCTATCTCTCTCTCTCCAAAATTTTTCAACAATCTACTTTGCTTCCTGCGTGAATTGAATCAAATATGTTATCAAAACGTTGAGGAGAAAGAACGAATTAGATGCCAATGTTCATAATCAAGTAGCACAACATCTTAGATCGACTCAATCAATGTCAAAAACCTTTGTTTTTCCTTTGTTTTGGAAATTTCGAATTCGAATTACCAAATCACTGTTCAATGAAGTATACACTCTTCAAATTTTTAAAAATTCTCGCTCATTTTATGTTAGTCACTAATTTTGGGCACTCTAACGCCAATGTGTGTTGCAAAACATTAGAGGACGCAAGCTTTAGTTTAACCAAAATCTAAAGTTTCAGATACTAAGACTTCGTTTGAACCTTGGAAAATTTGGTGGAAAGAAAAAAATTGAGAAAGTTATTTTTTTTCTTGTGTTTGGTTTAGAGAAAATTACAAAGAAAAAAAATATGGAGGAAAGTTAGGTGGAAAATTTGTAAGAAATAAGTGATAAAATTTTCTTCATAAAATTGTGAGGAAAGTTTGAGGAAAATTTCCAACCTCCTCCAATCTCACATCACTTAGATGACATCAATATGATTTAAGTAGCTCATCAACATTTAAATTTTTCATCGAAATTTTTATATTTTTTTCTTCAATCCAAATAAGAGAAAAAACCTCATTTTTTCCGTATTTTTTTTTCCTTCAACTTTTCTTTCCATCAAATTTTCTAAGGACCAAACGGAGTCTAAATAAATTGAAAGAATTTGTCCAATCTTAAAATTTTGGCCTTCCTTCACGTGTCTGATTAGTTTGAGACCAAATATACCCTTAGGCAATGTATTACTCTAAATTTTTTGCGAATAATATTAGACTAGAGGATCTAACTTTGTTCATGGATTAATGAGGCACGACTGGTCAATTCGTTCTATTCAGGCTCGTCTAAGACTTGAGAGCAAACTCTAAGCCTTGCTTGGCCCGGCTAAGGCTGTATATGGCTGAAACTAATTGTCTATGTACTTGTTTATCTTCAAGTGTATATATGTATGAATTAAAAATCAAAACAAAGTAATATATGGTGCTCATTTTTAATGATACATTGTTTATTTTAAATTACATACTATTCATGTTTTTAATTATGCATTGTTCAAGTTAATTATTATTCATTTTAATATAGTACACATATGTATTACATCCAATATTAATGCTTTAAGCAAAAACAATAAATAATAAATAGACTTTTGTTTCTCTGGCCTTCATTTTTCTGTTCAATTTTAGCTAAATATTCATTTTTTTAAAATTCATTTTTAGGAAGTTATTATGGTCAGGGCTCTCAAAATTGTAAAGACATATTAATTTTAAGATATACCTGAAAAAAAAGTTGGATCTACATACTTAGTTAAAATACATAAATCTATTTCCTAAAAAAATGGAAATGTAGATCATACACTCTGCATATTTCCCAAAAATTATAAATTATTCATTTTTTTATATGTTGCTATTCATTTTAATGGGATTTATTTTTCAGGTTATTATTCATTTTAAAAAGTAAAGCTTTATTTGCATTTTTAGATATGCTATTCATTTTTGAAGTTATTATTCATTTAAGTAGATCACATATTGTGAATATTTCTCAAAAGTGTAAATTTATATTCATTTTATAATTTTATACTGTTCATTTTTTACATATGTTACTATTCATTTTAATGATATTCATTTTTCTACATGTTGCAATTCATTTTTATAAGATTAATTTTTGAAGTTATAAGGCCCTGTTCTTTTCGTAGGTCATTTTAAATTTACCAAACTCAATCCACTTCAACTCACTTCAATCAACTTCAATCCACCTGAAAAAAATACCAACCTTAATCCACTTCAACCCACTTCAACCAACTTCAACCTGCCTCAACCCACTTCAACCAACTTCAATCCACCCCTTCATAAATTTAATAATTTGTAACCCAAATCATTAAAAATAATTGACAAGTTGTGCCGGCCTCCAATTTCCAGAAAAATAGTTACAAAATTGTGAAATTATCATTTAGCGAAAAAATACACTAAAAATTACAATAACTTAATAAATTATCACACATTGTCATTATTTTAACCCACTTCAACCCACCACAAAAAAATATATCAAGTTCAACCCACTTCAACCAACTTCAGTCCACTTCAACCTACTTCAACCTACCTCAAAAAAAATACCAACTTCAACCAACTTCAACCCACCTCAACCAACCTCAACATACTTCAACCTTTTATCCACCCCCATTTACCCACGAAAAAAACAGGCCCTAATTGTTGATCTCTACATATATATTGTTGGACATCAAAAGTTTGAATTGACTTGAATTCATTACTTCTCAAAAAGTGTGAGATATATTCATTTTTCAATAGTACACTATCCAGTTTTTTTTACGTTGTAATTCATTTTAGTGAGTTAAATATTTAGTTTAATTTTGGGAAATAAAATCTTTATAATTATTTATTCATATACTAGTATTCATTTTTTCTTCATTATAGGTCATTTTTAATAATACATTTATTGTTTAAATTTGCGATACAACATGAAACATAGCATCTCATGTATTTAAGCAAATACTTCATATTATTGTCAAAGTTTACTTTAAGATCTAATTTTAATTCAAGTTCTTAAAAAGTCCATTTACATTCCTATTTTTGACACAAGTAACATCAACTAAAAGAAGAGAGTGATGTGTTTATCAAACCTACCATGCATGGTATGATAACTTAAATAGTTAAGTGAAAAATCTTACAGAGCATAATGCAGCCATAATGTGCCTATAATATGTTGCATTATCTATCTGTGTATTGCAGGTAGATTAGCTTGTTAACATTTGCACATATAAAGCATGTGTGTGTCCGCAAAGGTTCTGCCCAATGCTAGTAATCTTCGTTACTTGAATGTAGTGTGACCATTTGCTTATATTGTGAAAGATTGCGGAGGTTGAAAACTTAGGGTTCACAAAAAGTGATATCCAGTTCAATCTGCTGCATTCTTGTCTCTTTCTACTGCACAAATGGTACTTTATTATTACTGTCAAATGCACATAATGCATTTCTTAAAACTGTCTTTGGGTTTTTTAATGTCAAAGATTATTTGTCAATTGAAAATTGAACGAGACCCAGTCATACACGAGGAAGTCCAAGCTTTTCTTACTACAACAACTACATCACCAACCAAAAAAGGTAAAATATAACTTTTAATCAAATACTCAACATGCAGAAGCCTGTTCCTAAAAGGGTGTGGACTAATCTGAACTAGATTGTAAGCCAATGTAAATTTTCTATCTCTATTCGTGTTCTTGTTGTGAATGAATATAACCTTTCTACTTTTTTCTAGAAATCTCACTCTGTCTCCAGCAATGTTGATAACCTCTCTACGGGATTGAATGGGATTGGCGCACTAATAAAAATAACCATGCTCTGGTAGAATTTATTTTGCTTAGATTGTACAACCATCTATGCTCTTTACACTGTACCAAAACCCTTCCCTTCACAACCTTTGCATGACTACAGTCACAGAATTAGTGCTCAAAACTCAAAAGATATTTCATTCTGCTTTCTACAAATACCACAAAGGCTTTTGGTACCCTTATTGGCCACAGGTAGTATTCATCTGTTGTCCATCTCCTTGAAGCCTTCACGTGATGGGAAGCCTTTACTAAAATAATAACCAGAAGTTGAAACTATGTCAAGGAATATTATTCCATTCTAATATATTTGACCCCATTTCAGCTTACTTTCTCTATCGAGTGTTTTAGTGCTTTAAGGACACCCTGTCGTGATATTGGCTGAAATTTATCTCTCATAGTTGCACATTTTTTGCCAATTCCAGCAGATATCTATTTTTAGTTGATATTCCCAAAGATTTCTTGATTTCAAATGATAAGTATGGTCTCTCAACAATGATGCCTACAATTCTAAACAACCCTGTCTTCATTTCTCGTACTTCCAACATTTTCCCCTTTATTTTTGTCCTCAGATTCCTTTTGTTCTTCTACTTTTGTCTCTCCATTGATGAATAAGCCTAAGCTCCTCTCTCATGTAAGAATAGTTTGAACTTCAGCTCCATGAGCCCATTGGCTCGTAGAGCCTGTCTGATCCAAACCCATGTAACTGGTTCTGGATTCCTTGTGAGCCAAAGGGAAAAGTTATTGTAGAGTTGCACATAAGATCATTAAATTTGCAGGGCCCATTCCCATTAAAGCTAACTAGAACATTTAGAAAGTACATACTTTTTGCTAGGCAATTAGTAGAACTTGCTTGTGTGTTCTGTGTGAAGTTACTTAAAGCTCTAGAGGAAGCTTCTACAGATTTGCACAATGTGTTTTAGAACAGCTTGAGAATTGATAAAATTACGTAGGACCAAAATTAATTAGGACTACCATCATAAGAGAAATCCCTAGGATGCTGAACTGCAATTTATTGTGTTAATTTATCCATTAATAACTGACAATCAGAGGCTGGAATTATGGACGCTATAATAGGTACCCTGAAGTATTCCAATAGAAGGCATCCGGCATTAAACCCCTGCAGCTTTAGTAATTTCCTCCTTGTTTGCATTAGTCAACCTTGCATCTTACTCTCATTTCCATACAGCTAGGGTGTAGTTTGCATCCATTTCCCTTAGTAGTCACACTCAATCGTGGAATGGGATCACGTTACAGAACTCCTTCCCCTCTTAGAAAATGTGCATTGAGTACCACCATTAGCAAAAATAGAAAATGAAATACTTGTGACATAGATCATAATGCACTTTTTTACTAATTTTGACTACGAATTTAATGTAAGTAAATACCAGTCCACTTGGGATGTGTCATTCTTTTTGATATTTTAAAATATATGCTCGACTGACATAACTATTCATTACTCAAATTGGATTTTTTCTCTGACATGTTCACTTATTTAATGCTTACATTAATTTTTCCTGTGGAATTCTGAAATATATGATTCTCTATACATAGGACAAAGGAATCACCTACAATCATACAAGGGGGACATCTGAAGACAACGGAGAAAGAAAACTACAAAGTCAAGAGAAATCAAAAGTTAGTGATCCTGAGCCACCAGGGTCTCCTACTGATGTTCCTGAAGAATATTATAGAATAGAAATAGCAGCAGAGGAAGTGTAGAAATTTTAAGTGGAGAAATTTAAGGCAAATTTATGGCTTTGATGTGCCGTGTGCTTGTATTGATTTTCTGCTCTTGTGTATGACAATGGTGCAAGTATTTATACATCAAGTAATCCCTAGTCCTAGCTAACGTAAAAGTCCTAGGAAAGAAGTTTACAAGAACTACAATTCTATTTTGGGAAGAGTTTTGTTTCCAACACTCCCCCTCAAGTTGGAGCATGTAAATTTATCATGCCCAACTTGCTCTTAAGATATTGAAACTGATTCTTTCCTAGTGCTTTGGTGAATATATCTGCAGGTTGGTGGAAAGATGTCGCATGATGCAATGTGAGAAGTCGAGCAACAAGTTTTTCTCGAATGAAATGACAATCGAGTTCAATATGCTTAGTTCGTTCATGAAAGATCGGGTTTCATGCAATATGTAATGCTGCCTGACTATCACAAAACAATTTCATGGGTTGGTGATGAAAAACACCCAGAGCAGCAAGTAGACTTCTCAACCACACTAATTCACTAGTAGCAGCAGCTATAGCCCTGTATTCTGCTTCAGCTGTGGATCGGGAGACAGTGGCTTGTTTCTTAGTCTTCCACTAAAGAGGAGCGCCTCCTAAACTCATGAAATAACCTGTCAGGGACTTCCGAGAGAGTGGAGATGCACCCCAGTCAGAGTTGCAAAAACCATAGAGTTGAAGATTGTTGTTGCTAGGTAGAAATATGCCTTCCCCTGCACTGCCTTTTAGATACTATAGGACTCTGCGTGCTGCCTCCATATGTTCCTCCTTAGGAGCTTGCATAAACTGAGACAATATGTGAACCACAGAGGTGAGTTCTGGTCTTGTGATGGTCAGGTATATGAGGCATCCCACTAATCTGCGAAATTTGGTAGCATCATTCAAGAGGCACCCAGTCGCCATGGCTAGCTTGTGATTTTCTTCGATGGGAAATTCAACGGGCTTAGCCCCCAGTAGTCCACACTCGTTTATAATTTCTAATGTGTACTCCCGCTGACAAGGAAACATGCCTTCGAGTCCTCTAGCTATTTCAATACCAAGGAAGTATTTTAGCTGCCTGAGGTCCTTGCTACTAAAACAAGCATGAAGATAGGCCTTGAATGCTGTAGATGCTTGTGTATCATTACTGGCCAGAATGATATCATCCACATACACCAACAATGCCATGAATATACTATTCTTGTGATAGACAAATAAGGAGTAATCGGCATAAGAATGAATAAAACCGTACTCACATAACTTAGTAGATAATTTTGCAAACCATTGTCTAGGGGCTTGACGAAGCCCATATAATGAATTTTGAAGACGGCACACTTTGTGCGGATCTGATGAAGAAAAACCAGAAGGCATTTTCATAAAGACCTCTTCCTCCAAGTCCCCATGCAAGAAAGCGTTGTTTACATCTATCTGATGCAATGCCCATCCGTTCGCAACAATGATTGCTAAGAAACATCGTACAGTCATCATTTTGGCGACGGGTGCAAAGGTCTCGTTATAATCGAAACCTTCCACTTGATGATCTCCTCGGATGACTGACTAAGCTTTGTAGCGTTGGATACTACCGTCAGAATTATATTTGACATGGTATACCCATTTGCAACTGATGGGCTTCTTACCAGGTGGTAGATCTTGAAAAATCCATGTCTGATTTCGTTCTAAGGCATTCATCTCTTCTGTCATGGCTTTTCGCCGGAGTGGATCTTTAACTGCTTCCTGAAAATACTTAGGCTCCACAATTTTTGTTATAGCAGCCAAAAATATTTGATGTGAAGGAGTAAATTTTTCAGATGATACATATTTTGCTATAGGATGTCACATACCTAAGGACCTTGGTTGGAGCGGTGGAACAACGGAGGAGTGAACGGGGTCATTGGGTCATGTGCTATAGCACAAATAATCATCAAACCGGGCTAGCCTTCTACTGGGCCGAACGGGTCGGGACGCTGCTGGACTTGTTTGTTGGGCCTGCTCGCGTTGGGCCGTATGTTCTATGGGCTGGCCTGAAGCTGTTCACTAACCTGAACATGTGCCCAACGCGTCTCTGGACTGGACTGCGGACCAGTCACCTTGGGCCTACTCGCTGTGGGCCGCGGAAGACTCCCCCTGAATCAGAACATTAGGGACTGGTGATTCCTGGTGGGCTGCGATGGGACTCGAATCTGGGTTGCTCACATATGTCCCAGAAGGAACCGGCCCAAGTTGAGGTGGACTGTGAACAAGTGGACTATTGGGCGCAGGAAGCTATTGAGCAGAAACATCAAGCGAAGAAGGCCGTAAAGTTGGTGGGTCTGCTGTAAAGTCGGGCACCGAATCTGCGATGGTGGCACTCTGATGATCGGTTTGTGCTCGAAACGGAAATATGGTCTCTTGAAAAATTACATCCCGACTAACAAAAAAAATTTTGTGTCTCGAGGTCGTAGAGTCGCCAGCCCTTTTGACCCAAAGGACATCCAACAAACAAACATTTTCGGCTTCGAGATGTGAACTTGTCCTTGGATGACAAGTGATTTTTGGCAAAGCATAGGGCGCCGAAGACCCATAGATGATCATAGACAGGGGCCTTGTTATAGAAAATTTCGTAAGGAGTCTTGCCAAATAACAATTTGCTGGGAGTCCGGTTGATAAGATGAGTGGACGCTAGAACACTCTCACCCCAAAATTTCTTGGGCAAGTTAGCTTCAAACAGGAGAGCACGCGCTACATTCAGAACATGGCGATGCTTGTGTTCGACATGGCCGTTTTATCGAGGTGTGTCAACACAACTGTTTTAACGAAAAATACCATGCTCTCGATAGAACACTTGCTTGGGATTAGAAGCAAACTCAGATCCGTTGTCGCTACGCCCCATTTTAAACTTTTTGCCAAGCTGAGTAAAAGCCATGACACTGAAGCTTCAGATGAATTGACTTGCTTCAGTTTTTTCACGCATAAGATAAACTCAGGTGGCCCGACTGGCGTCATCCACAATAGCTAAAAAATAGTGAGCACCACAGGATGAGGGTTCTCTATACGGACCCCAGATATCACAATGAATAAGCTGGAAAACACATTTGACTTTATTTTAACTAATAACAAATTTTGCACGATTTTGCTTTGCTCAGGTACAAATTTCGCATACATCATTATTTCGACTAGAAATACCTAAATTCTTTGGTAAAAAGGCGAAAACTTGATTAGAAGGGTGCCCGAGACGCTTGTGCCACAGGTTGTCAATAGTAATAGCATTGGCTTGAATTTTTCCCAATGACGCATGTTTGTAGTAGTAAACTCCTCCATGTTGTTCACCCACACCAATCAGAGTCCTTATAGTATAGTCCTGCAAAATACGAGCATCATCAGAAAACGTTACAGTACAGTGTATATCCTTGCATAATTGCGCGATAGATATCAAGTTGCATTTCAAGGTGGGTACATATAATACATCCGTTAAATGCAATTCATTCCCGAGACTCAAGGTCCCTTGATGAGAGGCCATGGTATGGGTTCCGTTTGGCAGTCTAATGGGAATTGGAATAATTTGCTTGACATTGTGCAACTCCTTGGTGTTTCCCGTCATATGACATGAAGCGTCGCTATCGAACATCCATGTGACCATATCTGAGAGTCGATCACCTCCTTGCTTGGGCACTTTGAGTGGGCTTAGGAGTCGTTGTACCTGCTCAAAACTCAGACCCGGGATGGTCACTAGTGCTGGGTCAGTTTCGGTGCTGCCTGAGACTGTCTCGGTCTGGGCTAGAGTAGTGTGGGCTGCCTGTTGCCCTGAACCTCTACCTCAACTGCTTGTTGTCCATCCGCCACGCCCAGAACGTCTGTCACGAGCTCCCCGGTTGTGTCCTCAGGTCCTCGAGTTTGATGGGTAGCCCACCAACTCATAGCCATAGGCTTCCTCATGGCCGAGCTTTCCATAGTGAGCACACACGGGCCTCTCAGTCGACGTCTTCTCTTTAACCGCAAAGGCGACCTGCGTCTCGGGACGGTGGTCTCTCTCCATCATCAATCACTTGTGGTTTTCCTCCTGCTGTATGATATTGAAAATATTGTCTAGTGGTGGCAAGGGTTCTCTAGTAAGAATTTGGCTACGTACGTTACCGAATGACTCATCATTGAATCCCATTAAAAACTGATGTGTTTTGCCTTCATCCACCATCTTAACAATCCTCTCACCTACTTTACACTCACACTTGCCACAAGTACAATGTGGAATTTTTGTGTAATTATCTAGTTCACTCCATAAAGCCATCAGTTTGTTATAAAATTCGACAACTTCTAAGCCTTCTTGCTTACATGATGCAAGAGCGGTTTTAAGTTGATGAACTCTAGGATTATTACCAATAGCATAACGTTTTCTTAGGTTTTCCCACTTTGATTTGGCTGTGTCAGCGTAAGCTATGCTAGCATGGAGTTTTAGGTCGATGACGTTAACAATCCATGAACAAATCATGGAATTAACCATCTCCAAAGTGGTTAATTTAGACTGATCTTCCCCTTTTTGTGGAGTTGGTTTGGCTAAGGTTCCATCGATGAACCCTAGTTTATTTTTGAATTTGAGTGTCGTTTCTTACAGCTTTACTCCATAGCTCATAATTTTTCCCAGTGAAGACAACTGAAGTTATAGCAACTCCGGGTCCTTCAGATAGGTGTAGGTAGTAGGGTGACTGGCTGTCAATTACGAATTTCTTCCCCCCAGTCATGGCTCTGATACCATGTAGAAATTGTAAGTGGAGAAATTTGAGGCAAATTTATGGCTTTGATGTGCCGTGTGCTTGTACTGATTTTCTGCTCTTGTGTATGACAATGGTGCAAGTATTTATACATCAAGTAATCCCTAGTCCTAGCTAACGTAAAAGTTCTAGGAAAGAAGTTTACACGAAATACAATTCTATTTTGGACAGAATTTCGTTTCCAACACTGGTATCAAAGCGGGGTTGCCCAATCTTTGATTTACCACCGTCCCCGTTTGATTAAAAATTGTGTGCACATCTTAGGCCTTGTTAGTAGCCCACACGTGAGGGGGCGTGTTGGCGTATGAGAGTGAGCATTGTCCCACATTGATAAAAAATACAAAGAATATGAAAGTGGGTATCATCCCACATTGACAAAATTGAAGGGTTTGAGCATGTATATAAGCTTGTGAGTTACTTCAACCATTGCCAATTGGTTTTCGGTTGGAACATTATTTGAGGTTATATATATGACTATTTGTTAATTGCCTAATTGATATAAAAAATTTAACAGGAAGTGCATTTTCCAGCAAAAAAGGCACTAAAAAAGGAAACCTTTGGCTAGAAATTGTAAAACACATGCTTCTTGGCCTCATCTCCAAATGTTACTAATACAACTTCTAATCATCGAACATGCTCTCCATCACCTCGTTTGCCCTCTTATCCTCCTAGGCTAATCAGGTCAATGATGCACAAGAAAATCTTTACATTGAAATAGAAGTAGCACCCAAATACATATGCCATTGTGGTTCCTTAAGGGGGTAATCAGAATGAAGCTAAAATAATAACAACGAACACTAAAGCTACCAGACATTTTCGATGTGTGTGACTATCAAGAATATTTATAATGTGATACACCATATAAAAAAGCATTCAAGCTTTGTGCAAATAAGTCAAAAGCATTGATTTTGGAGTTCGTTAGAATTGCAATGCAAAAAAGTCCCGGCATGTTTGGCATATTGTCTCTTGGCCAACCTCCAACCTTTTAGCTATTCACTGAATATATGTGACAACTAGATCCTCATAATTTTAGCAAAGAGTCCATTTGGCAGTGGGAGTCCCACTTAGAGGGGGTAAAGTAACGATGCAAAGTATCAAGATCTTTTTATAGGATTCAAAGAAAGACTGAGACAAAGAGACTTAGGCTCAATCAGCCTATTTGAGCTGTAAAGGCACCTTCTTCATGGAAACGTGCTAGTAAATGTTTTAAAAAGATTTATCTTGTATGTGGTGTCATTAATACCTTTCGAAATTAAGATGGAACCATAAACTTTGGTATCTTGAAGTCACACTAAGAAGATGATGACCTAAAGGAGCATGATAGAGCAGTTTTATGATGGAGAGTTTGAAAAAATAAATGTATACTTGGCAAGATAATGAATCAAGAGATGAAAAGTGGAAGAGCTAGAGAGAGTAATTATTAGACGAGCCCAATTTATTCCTACCTATAATATTACAAATTTATTTTTGTTATAAAATATGAATTTGAGACATAAACTGGTCATTTAGAAAATACGGCACTTGGGGGCGGAGAAGAGTGCAGCCGTAGTAGCTGATATCCAAAAACTTTTGAAGGCTGGGCTCACAAGGGGTTACCAACACCTCAAATGGGTATATAATGTCGTCTTGATCAAGAAACCCAATGGGGCATGGAGGATGTGCGTCGACTTCACGGATTTAAACAAGGCATGTCCTAAAGATAGCTGTCCACTCCCAAAGATAGTTATGCTAGTTGAGTCCATAGTTGGTTATAAGCTTCTTAGCTTCATGGATGCCTTGTGAAGCTACCACCAAATCCTCTTGTCTAAGGAAGATTAATAAAAAATGGCTTTCATTGTTGACACCGACTTTTACTACTACAACATGACATCATTTGAGTTGAAGAATGCCAGACCCACTTGTCAACGGCTTTTCAATATGATCTTCGTGACACACATAGGAAAGACAGTGGAGGCATATGTGGATGACATAATCTGTAAGAGTGTAAAAAAAGTTGACCATGTGATAGACCTAGAGGAGGCCTTCAAGGTGCTCAGATGCTATGAGATGAAATCTAACCCAAGGAAATGCACCTTTATAGTTAAATCTGAAAAATTCTTAGGTTACATGATCAATCAAAGTGGAGTTGAGGAAAATCCCGACAAGGTTGAGGTCGTGCCAAATATGAAATCTTCAACAATGATTTAAGAACAAAAATTAACTGGCTACATAACTGTATTTTGGAGTTTCATGTCAAGATCAGCAGACAAGTGTCTTCCTTTCTACAAGATGTTAAATAAAAAAATGCAGTTCGGATGGGATGAGGAGGCCAAGCAAGGCTTTTAAAGCCTCAAGGAATACTTATGGAGACTCCCTCAGATGATCATCCTAGACACCAGAGAGTCGTTGTTAGCATACTTGGCCATTTCTGATCATGCAATAAGTGTCGTTTTGTTGGCTAAGAGGGATGGATAACAGCTCCCAATGTACTATGTAAGTCACATCTTAGTAAGAGCCAAATAGTGATATCCATTCATTAAGAAGCTTTCATATGGTTTAGTAATCGCAAGTCAAAAATTACATCCTTACTTTAAATCTCACCGCATCGTTATGCCCAGAGACCAACCTTTACAAAGCACTCTTGAGCAATACGAAAGCTTTAGATGCATGTTAAAATGGGTTATTAAGTTAGACCCTTATAAAATTGGCTATGATCTCAGAAGAGCTGAATTTATTACCGAATGTTGGATTCCAGATGAGCCAAAAGTAAAAGGCAGCAAATCATGGATACTATATGTTAATGGATCAGCAACTAATGGAGGAAGTGGACCAGAGTTGATTGTAGTATCTCATAATGGGTACACATATAAGCACATGTTGAAGTTCATATTTAAAGCATCAAACAATGGAGCTGAATATGAAGCCCTATTGGCTAGTACCTAAATTTTTTATTGTGTTATGGACAGAACATATCAAAGCCTTATTCAACTCCCAACATATGGTGAGCCAACTGAAAAGGGAATGTGACGCTCATGATACAGCTATGGCTGCTTACCTGGCAAAGGCAAGGGAGAAGTCTTCGATGTTCAAGAGGCTCAAAATTGAACATGTGCCCTGATTAAAAAAATAACTAATCGTTACCTTGTCCAAACTTGTTAGCTGTTCCCCAGATGGTCACCCAAAGGACATATAATGGGAGATCTTACTTGAGCAGATGGTTGACATAAAGGAGTTAGCATGGATCGATAGGAGTTAGACATGAATGGATCCCCTCATAGGATATTTGCATGATGGAACCCTAATGTAAGACTTGAAAGAGGTTGACCGCAATAAGAAGCGATTTGAGTGGTTGCTGCTGTACTAAAGACACCCCTACAAGAATGCCTTCTCACTTCCTCTCTTACGATGTACCACTTAAGAAGATGGAAAAAGAATCCTTGAAGAGATCTATGAACGAGAGTCCAGATCGCATATTTGAAGCCAAAGCCTAGCCATAAAGGCTCTAAGCCCTGGACACTATCGGTCAACACTCTAATCAGATGCGTTGGAGATAGTAAGGAAATGTGGCAAATGCCAGTAATTTGCCTCTCTACACAACCAGCCATCCACCCCTTCTTATGATGATGCATTACCCATTATCTTTCGCAAAGTGGGGCATGGACATATTAGGTCCTTTCCTAAAGGTAATAGGCTAATGTAAGTTCCTTTTTGAGGTGGATTACTTCATTAAGTGGGGGAAGTGAAAGATGCACCTTCCATCATCCAAAGAGAAGTCCAGAAGTTCCTTTGGTCACAAGGTTCAGGGTTCCAAGGGTGATGGTCTTTGACAATGGCCATCATTTCGACTTCGACCATATATGAGATTATTGTGTTGAGTAGGGCATTCAGACAAGATTTATGGTTGTAATTAAAACCCAAACAAATTATTGAGCTGAGTCCACTAATTAGTGGATCCTGAATGGACTCAAGAAGAAGTTGGGCGATGCAAAGGGATTTGGGCAGGCAAACTCCCAATTGTGCTCTTGTCTATTTGAACAACCAAAAAGAGTGCTACCAATGAGACCCTATTCAAGCTTAACCATGGTTTCGAGGTTGTGCTTTCAATAGAAGTCATCATTCATACCCATCAGCTGACCACCTTCCAAAAGGACCATAACAACAAAGCATTGAGGTAAGTGCACGACTTCCTACCCATGGTGAGGGGCGATGCAGACCTTAGGGATGAGATAGCCAAGATCAGGACGACCTGGTTCTACAATCACAAGGTCAATGAACGACCTATAAAGAAGGGCGGTCCTGTCTCAACGAAGATGGAAGCTACCAGAAAGGGGCCAATCTAAGGGAAGCTCACCTCTAGTTGGCAAGATCCATACATGATCATTGAGGAAGTGTACCTTGGGACATTCAGACCTGCAATACTTAAAAAGAGATGAGGTACCAACGACCTAGAACTCCAACAAACTCAGGAGGTACTACATATGTTGTTGGCAAAGGATAACTTAGGCAGCTTGAGCTTAAGAAGGACATGTTTCATTAAAATATATCGACTGAATGTTCAGCTAGCCTCTTGTGTTACTTATGAATTTCAACCAATGTTAGTTTCCTTTTATCTATTCCTTACTTGTTTATCGTCATGTTTTGGGGGCAAAGGGGAATAGAAGGTGTCAAAGGGGTAAATTTAACCGCATAAAATGGATGCAAAAATAGATGAAAAATTGAAGAAAAGTAATAAAACTTAACAATAAACACAACCAGCAACCGAGATACATGAATGCAAGGATGAACTTATCCAACTAATGTCTACAGTTATCCCGTGAACGCCGTAATGGGGGACAGAATGGTAGGCCGTCGGTTTGCAACTGAACTCGTCCTACCTCCTCAAGGAAGGAGTCTAATCGAACACGATAGTTCGATTAAACAATACACTAATACAAGATCAACTCGTTTGGTTGGTGTCTAGACTTATCCAATGAATGCCACTATAGGCAATGCGAATGGTAGGGTATCGGCCTTGAAACTGTAGTCATCCTACTCTCTTAAGGAAGGAGCCTTACCGAGTGTGATAGTACCTTATCCAATGCACGCCAAGATAAGATTTGGCTGAACTGACAACTGTCTGAGTTAAGGGGTGAGTATAACTCAATCCTATATCCCGTTAAACCTTTAGTCCTTATGAGTTAAAGGGTGAACACATGACTTGGGTACAACTAGGTAGGGAAAGTTTCCTATATAGTGTTGAGGGTTACACTTTTTAACTACTAAATAGCTTGGGAACTACCAAACCAAAAAGTCGTGAACGGGCGATGAGTTCACCTTTTTATTAAGGATGGATAGAAATGGAAAGACATATCATGAAATAAGCATCCAAACTTACACATGCATGGAAAGTTACAACACATAGTAGGTGGAGTAATAAACTACAAGACATACATTGTTATCCGAAACAAAGAAAGTAATAAGTCAAATGTATTTATACTTCATTAAACTGGAGGCTCAAAATAAGGATTACTTGTCAACAAAGACAAACTATGTTGACTGATAGAAAGATGAAATAGAAAGGGAGAATCAAGCCTATGCCCCATCATCAGCCACCTCCATGGCCTCCTCCTGATTAGCCTACCCACCCTCGGCTTGGTCAACAATCTGGGCCCTCTTAGTAGCCTTGTTCAGGGTATCCTCAAGAACGTACTCGGCGAAGGAAGGATGAGCATGAGAAACAGCCACTAAACATGAGCAAAAGATCTCCTCATGAGTCTCCTCTCCCCTAGCAGAATGCTCATTGGCGTCCAGCACCTCAAGTATATTATCACACTCCAAGACACAGTTGAAATCTATCATGTAGAGCCCCTGACTGTCATCATACTTCTTGATAGCTTGAGTGAGAAACTCCTTCATGGCCTCACAACCTGTCTCAGAAGAGACATTCACAGTATCTACATGAGCATGGAAGGCCTTACTCTTCCACTTAGCCTTATCGGTCTCAAACTTGCACTCATACTACTTGAGCTGGTACTCCAAGTCCCTGACTTTGAGCCCATCCTCTTTAATTCTTTCCTAAAACGCAGCGATCTCCTTCTTGTCGAACCTAGTTCTATCCCTCAAAGAGTTCAACTCAACATGGGCAATGCATTGAGAAGGGACACAATGAAGGGAGGAGAAAGCATGAGCCACACCCTGAAAATAAATAAAGAAAGAGTCAAAGAAAAGCAATAAGGGGAAGTTTAGTGGCAAAAAACAAAGGCAAACACCTCCATGAAGTATACTTAGACTACCTTAACGGTGTTGGGAACCTCTTTAGAGCCCTGACCTGAAGAGGGCTCCCACTTCTAAGCGAGTTCCTAGATCAACGCAACCTTCCTCTTGTAGCTAGAGAAAAGAAAGAAAACCTTCCCTCTAAAGACCCGTTGCCAGCTGAACCAGGTGGAGTGGGGGACCTGCATGGGAACCCTCCTCTTCTTTATGGGGGAAAGGTTCCTAGCACTACTGCTAGATGCCCCTTACCTAAAACGTTGATAAGCTGAGGGCACCCCCTCGACTAGATTAATACATGTTGGAGTCTTCATCTTCTCTGATACTGGCTCTTTATCTTTGATTCCAAGGCGATAACCATGGTAGGATTGGGAATAATACACTTTGGGGGAGGAATATGCTTGGTAGCACCCGGCTTGCACTATCGAGAAAGGGAACATATCGGAGGCAGACTCTAGAACTGTTCGATAAAATGCCCTCTAACTTACTTCTCTCTTCGGGCATCATCTAGGGGCCTTCTCTCTTCCTTGGTGATGTTGCCCTTTGTCATGACAAGTATGTTGATGGCCTCTTCTACAAAATACAAGATTCAAATGACTGAAGTTAACAAAGCAGGAATGCATAACTGAATAACAGATAATAAAATTACCCTGAGGGATAGTTGAGCAAAGCCCACTAGCACAAAGGAAAAAGTCGACCTTGAACAAATTCTGATAAGGAAGTCAATTGTCCTAGACCTTCACAATCTTCCTCGATCAGGGATGGACAGAGTCAAAGAGCTGAAAGTAATAGTTGGCGCTTGTCTCCTTTTCCCGAGTGGAGGTACAAGCCATACCCCAAGTCCTATTCAAATCCCTTTCGTTCCATATGAGAATACCCCAATCCTTTTTTTCTTTCTTGACGTACACAAACTCATATTTCCAAGCATATGCAGAAGAAAGTTTGTTTAAAACTGATAACAAGTGGAGGAGATTGACGATCGGCAGCCAACCATTTCCCCTATAGGCCTTATTATTCTACTAAATCATATGGACATATATGAAAGCAAGGGTTACACATGCAAGATGCTTTGGGTTACATGTGGCAACAAAAGATATGATAGATTCCAAAGCATTAGTAATGCGTTGGGCAACTGCGATGTCTTATGCTTAGAGGATTCGTGCAACAACCCTAGGCAATAGGAATCGAAGGTCATTCCTTAGGTTCTTCGAAGACACCGTGATGCAACCTGGTAGAAGGCTCACCACAGTATCAGTGGGCAAGGGAACAATCACCCTATAGCTAAAACCTTAGCTCAAATGAGCAACTCTCTTGACTTCTCGGAAGGATAGGTGGATGTAATGGGTGCTAGGTCCATCCTCTGAATCGGACGTTGGCTACTCGAAAGGGCAGGATCCAGCTCTTGCGCATCCCCCACGTTGGTGCTTGGTATGCCATTACTAGCAACAAGCCTGGGAAGTGGGTTAGCTACAAACACCTCCCACAAGTATAACAGAGGTCAACCGAAATAACAGAGGTCAACCGAAAGAACAAGAAGATATGGAGCTACTGGAGCTTTCTTCAAGAAGGTTTAGGTTCACCCAAAGGAAGTCTTGCAACAGAATTGCAATGAGTGACCCTGGTAGAAAGGGAAATGAAGATAGTGCTACGGTACAAAAATTTGTTAAGGAATGCCACAAAAAGAGAGGAAAGGAACGGTACCTTAGCGAATGTCAAAGCAAAGAAACTCCTCACTCAACTTTCTCTTTCTAACTCTCTCTGAAAGTTTTGGAGATTGCGCATGAATGAAGCTGAAGAATAGCTCCATGGCATGTGGATCGATTAGGTTGGAATCTAAAATTATGGATTTAATTTATGAATGATTTTGGGTGAAATATGTGGTTATTATGGTTGTTGTTTAGACTTGGAAGGGTAATTTGAAGAAAGGAAGAGGAGCGGGTCTGTGTTGATTGGTTCAAGTGACGAATTAAAACAAGCTAAAGAACCATGAATAGTTCCTAAACCTGGAACGGTCGAAGTGAAGTTGAGCCAAGACCGAGCTAGACCTGAATTAAATTGAAATACGAATCTAGTTGAATCACTGTTGATCAGTCTTACCCTCTCATTTTTGGGTGAACATTCCTGGGATTTGTGCAAAATGACGCGACTAAAAGGTTTTCAGTTGTATTCTATTGAAACTAAAACCGTAAGTGAAATAGATTTCTATTTTATTCTACTGAAACAGAACCAAACAGAAGTGAACCCAAACCTGAGATGAACTTAGCTGAACCTAAACCAAACTGCACATGAGCTGAACACAACTGAAACTAAACCCAATAGAACCTAAACTAAATCAAACTGGACATGAACTAGCCCTAAATCGAAATGAAGCTAAACTAATCTGAATCTAAGCTTGAACCTAAACTTATGAGTTTCCTTTGTTTGAAGCTCTATCCAAGTGATTAGCATGCCATTGTGAATAGCAATATTGTGAATTAGATTTCTGCAATTGTGACCTTACGTACTCAGCCTTTGAAACGAGTAGGTTTTAACAAAACGAGAATATGTTTATTTTTGTAAAGAATTGTCTTGCTCAAGTTTAAGTAAGTGATCCAAATGATTTTGAGTGGTGTGCATTAGGTGGATTAGTTGCGAACATGATACTCTATTTCCTTAATTAATTTTAAAGATGTCCCCTCAGTACCTAAGCCTAGGAGCTTTATTCAAGCAGGTGGACTCATGTCAAATAGAAATATTTGAAATGGATTTTAAGTGTACAAGGCTTGAACCAGGTTAAGATTGTTTGTTAATGAAATGTGCCATGTTGCATTTTAGAAGGGGGTGTGAGTTCAAAGTTTAAGGGTCGTGTGTAGTCAGCTTGAATCGAATTTCAGCAAAGTTTAACAAACTAACTGCTGTGGACTTTCTTTAATCATGTGGTTCTTGTTAAACTGGCCTATTTGTACAAGTAGACTTGAAAAGTAAGTAAAGGGGTTATTTGATCTATGGGTGAAAACCTTTCTGCTTTTTAAGAGTGAATGAGCTTAACTTCAAAAAAAGTCAGGTGGCGTCAATTCTTAAAATTAAGTTTTAAAACCCCTTTCCGTTAAATGATTTTAAGAGTTGGTTATTAGCATGTGCAATCACAAGTGCTTGTGCAGTGATAGGTGCCTATGAATCTACTCTACAACCAAACATACTGAGGTTGTTCTTGTGATTAAAGCTTGCTATCATTAAGTTATTTTGAGAAATTCAACGCTATATGTGATTGAAAACGAAATTTCACTTGGGATGTTTTGGGCTAGTGGAGTCGTGCTAATTGTATTAACACGGTTAGGGAGTAGACTTGGTATGCGAGAATCCTAACTCCTAGGGAGTAGACTTAGAAGTGGGAACCCTAGAAGACTTGACAAGCACAAAAGTCCAATGACCATAAGAGGCCTCAGGGATATCATGAGTTGTGAGTTACGAGTCTCACTCGAAGAGAGCACTAACATGTCAATCTAATACCCAAAAACATGATTTTGTACCTATTATGAGTTGAAAACTACTTGTTTCTAAATTATGTTAGTGCAAGAGTTTGAAAAAGTGAAAGTAGCCTTTGAAAGGATTTTCATTAAATCCAAATGGCTTATTTTATGTGAAATGAGTTTTATAAGAGTTCAATTGGGTTTAATAAGAGTTTTCACTCCTTTTTGATTGTTATTTTTACTTTCATGCTAAAAGAGCTCACGTCAGTTCCCCAAATGAACCCTCGAGATGTTAAATGTCCACTTAAGAGTTAAATGGGTTGCATCCTCCCACTCTTAGGTCGTGCTAAGGCTACCGGTTGTTATTTGATTGTGAATGATTAATATGCGATATTAAGTAAGAATTCAATGTAATTTCTGCTTATTGTATTGTATGCAACTGTTTTGGTTTTTCGGGTTGCGGGTTATCCACTGAGTGTGTGATAGCTCACCCCCTCTCATTTGCCCTTTTTCCTCAGGTCTAACTATTCTTGAAAGATAGGTAGAAGTTATCAATTCATGGAAATTGAGTCGGGATCTTGCATTTGCTTTGTGAAAGGGATTACATGTACAAATTTGGCGGATCAGGAGTTCGTATTGTGATTGTTTCATAAGCACTTGAGCAAATGTAATTCAAATACCTTGGGTCATGTATTACACATTATCTGGTGATTGCTCTGAACGGCCATGTGGGCCAATCATTTGTATAGTTAGTCGTTCCTGTTTGGTTGGAGTTGAGTTGTTCTCGGGATGTAAACCCCAGTGCTCCATATGCATTGGGCCATATCTTTCATTTCATTCTTTTATTTAAGTTTATAGTTTAGGTGCTTTGGGCATGTGGCCTGTAGAGTTGTGGTCTCCAATTTGTAGTCGTCACGCTTGTTTGAGTAAGTCTTTTATGCTTTTTAATTACATGTACTCAATGCCTGGCTTTAAGCCCAAGTTATAGTCCCTTTTAGGCGGAACTCTCTCCGTTTAGTTCCAAATTTTAAGGAATCACTAGCACTTCTAGCCATAGGGGTAGAGGTGTTCACTTTGCTCATAACAATAATAATAATAAAATAAATACGAATCAAAGTTGCAAAAGCTTGAAAATAGCTTTGTCGTGTAGCCAAAATGGTGTTAAAAAAATAAAAAATAAAGTAAATATAGACTAAAACAAAAATAAATACTAGCATTAGGATGAGGAGGGAGAATTAACATCGCCCTTTCCCCTCTTATTTCTAAAAACCACGCACAAAAACACAACCCACAACCCCTTATCTCTCTCTTTTTTTTTTTCTCTCTCTCTCTCCCCCCTTTCCCCACCAGCAATAGGTAGCCGCCGCACCACCCGGTCACCACCTCCACCTTGTTGCCAGCCACGTCACTAACACTCCGCTCTCTTCTTCTCTTTTCTTTTCTTTTCTTTTGTATTGTGAGGTAAAATCCCAATCCCAAACCCTCTCTTTCACCTTTCAAAAATCATGCTTCTTGTTTATAAAAATTGACATGTAAGATTAGATATAATGCGAGGAATGAATTTTTCAATCGCATATATGTATTAATGATGAGAATTGTGGGTATTTTGTGAGATTTTTTTGGGAAGTTAGAATGAGGTTGTAGGATACCAAGAATGGTTGATTCAAGTATGAGTGGTTTGAGAATGTGGAAGAACATGTGTATATAATTAAATGACATGGAAAATTTATGAGGAAACTTGAGCATTTAGAGGTGGGGAGATAGGTTAGCATGAATAAAGAGATCAAATTTTGGGTTAAATTTGTCGATTTGTTTTTTATTAATTGAGGTAATGTGGAATAGTGGAAAGGACAATATTTAATTTATCAATGAGACATGAATATGGAAAAAAATATTGCAATGGGCGGTTATGGAGAGTTGAACCTAGAGAAAGTATAAGTTACAGAATCAAGAATTAAACAAAGCTAAAATCACATGCCAGTTTAAATAAAAACTGGCATCAATTGGTGCATCAAAAATAATTACTTTTGATTGAGAAGTATCCCCATGGATTGTATTCTAATTCCTTTGGAATTGCTTGATTTGGAGGTGCATAAGTCAATTTATGAGCAATTTATTGAAACTATGTAGATTGTATCCGAGCTGTCCAGGGTTCTGTTTAAGTCCATTTTTGGAGGCCTTTTGTTGTTTTTGTATTTACACTCAGAATCAAATTCTTAGAGGACTTCCTAAAATTTTCATATTAGGGTTTTAAATCTCATTCCGATATTAGAAGAAAAAGATTTAATTGGTTTAACTTGACCATAAAAATTGTGCAAATCACTCAAGATTGTGATATTGAATTGTGACAATTGTGGCGTAGATTGTATCTATATAAATCATAAAAGATAATGTTTGATTACTACTATAGATGTGCTATTGCATGGGGGTCTACTTGTGTTATTTATAACTTTGGTGCCATGTTCTAGTCTAGCTAGTAAGTACGAAGATGCAATTGATTATAGAAGAATGAAATATGTCAAAAATCATTCACGAAATATTACAAAACAATAAGAAAGAGGCGAAAATATCAAGAAATGAAGGATTATCATCGAAACATTAGTGGGTAAAGACAATATAAGGATGCCTGTTAAGGGCAAAGAATAGACATGCATACTGAAATATCGATATGAATTATTAGGAAATCATGGGCGCATAAACCACCAATGTTCAACTTTGTACTGGTTTTATGATACTTGGGATCTGCATGATCATCATTCAACTAAACTAATTAACAAGAAAAGCACCTCCTATGGAAAATTAGACTAGAAGAACCAATCTGAGAATGAGGCGCTTAAGGCTCGCAATGAAATTTCTCATCAAGTTATTGACCACAAACGTTCTCATTTAGCAGAAGACAAGGCTTCTCCAATAGTCATCGAGATGTTAAACATCATTAAATATCGACAAAGGAGATCGTTGTTAAGGTACTTTTATCACCAATACTCTTAGAAAACTCATATATTCTACATGAAAATATTCATCTACCTGTTTTAATGTAGCTACATCTTATGCCATGTTTTGCCACGAATATGAGTCCGCCCAATACACGAAGCGCATACTTATACATATATATCATATCGAATATACCATGTCAATTAAACATGGCCAGTGTCAACCAGCTTTGGCCGATCAAACTTGCCAATCGATTTAGGCATGCTAATATAAAAGGGATAATCAAAAGTCTCAGTGATTGTAACTAATAGCATAAAGGGCTCATCTAGCTAATAATAATAACAGTAATAATGTAACAGCAATTTTAATTATTCATTACCCTTCTACCTTATTTTGACATAAAATAAATTGAAATGCGCGCGCTCATTGATATCCTTTAAATTTTGTTTTTACAGTATAGGGGGAAACATATTGAGTTTCAACTCACTCTTTATATGGTTTTGATGTTTTCTATTTTAGGTGAGGTGTATATCAATAAGAAATGGGAAGCAAGTAAGAAGTGACTCTTGGTTTCAAGTGATGCTGGTGTCATGTGTCGTACACCGTGGCAACTCATTGACGTTTGTGTCTTGCTTATCCACTTATGTCATGCTAAGTTCGGTTTCTTGATAATAGTTGTTTTTTTTTTTTAAAAAAAGGGGGTTATACGTTGTTGTAACATTATCAGGATTGATGTAGAGCAAAGATGTAAGTTATGTTTGGAGTATTAAATTAAAGAGTAAGCTAGGATGTTTGGTTCTTGTTTAGCCTTGTCCTTTCTATAGGACAACGAAAATATCAGAATCTTTATTTATTCTATGCCAATCACTAGGAAATTAGTCAGTGACTACTAAACTAGTGGTAATGTGATTTAGGGTATTACACTGACGTCATCTATCTATGATTGAGTAATAATTGAATTGCATTTGATTTTTTGTAAGTATGGTTTCAATAGCAACTGTCCTGATATCACAATCACTTTGTTATACTGACAGTGCATTGTATTATTGTTTTCACTTACAAGAGGAGAAAATATTTCTACTCAGACATTGCTTTTGCTATGATATTCTCTAAGTAGCCGAAAACACACTCAGGTAGAATGCTAAGAAGAAAGCTTTTGGACATCAAAAGCAATTGCAAATCTTGCAAAAAGGCAAAGGCATAGATGGTTGAAAAGTATGATTCTTTAGAAAAGAAAAGTCTAATCTTTGGAAGTTAAGAAACTAATTGATGTGGAAGAGGACCTTGGTAATAGTTATTTTGTGAATAATCTTAAGGGAGTTTTGGGGTTGGGAGGGATTTAGGGCTACGAAAGGTACGACTAGCATCCTGGAATATTGGGTCTCTCACGGGTAAGTCGATAGAATTAGTTAAGTCTTTGCGTAGGCGTAAGATTAGTATAGTGTACGTTTCGGAGACGAAGTGGGTTGGGGCTAAAGTTAGAGAGATTGATGGGTACAAGCTTTGGTACTCGGGATCAACCAAGGCGAAGAATGAAGTTGGCATCCTGGTTGTGAAGGATTTGGCGGACCAAGTGGTCGAAGTGAGGCGTAAGAGCGATCGGATTATGGCCATTAAGGTTTTGGTGGGTTTAGTTTTTGTGAACGTGGTGAGTGTGTATGCGCTCCAAGTAGGCCTGCCGGAGGAAACTAAGAAGCTCTTTTAGGAGGATCTAGATGAGGTCACCCAAGAGGTCCCTCAGAGCGAGAAACTGTTCATACGGCGCAGAGGCAGCGGGTTATGATGGGGTCCACGGGGGTTTAGGTTTCGGAGAGCGAAACGCGGGAGGGGTCACTGTGTTGGACTTTGCGGTGGCCTTTGATTTGTTGGTGGCCAACTCCTTTTTCAAGAAGAAGGAGGATCACCTAGTGACCTTCAAGAGCAGCTCTTGCAAGACCCACATTGACTACTTCCTCACGAGGAAGGAAAGTAGGATATCGTGTAAGGACTACAAAGTGATTCCTAGCGAGTTTTGGGGAACTCAACACAGGTTGCTGGTTTTAGATGCAGAGTTCAAGTATCCTAGGAGGACGAAGAGGAGAGTCGGAGAACCCAGAATTAAGTGGTGGACCCTCACGAAGGAGAAGGCGGGGTTAATAGCAGAAAGAATAGCCGAGGAGGGAGCTTGGAGGAGGGTAGAAGACGCCGATTCGATGTGGGAGGCTGTGCCGGATTGCATTCGAAGGTCGGCTAAGGAAACCCTAGGTCTTTCCAGGGGAGGCGAGAACAGAATGGAGGGCACCTGGTTGTGGAACGAAGAGGTAAAGGAGAAAGTCAAGGCCAAAAAAGAGGCTTTCACAGAGTTCATGAGCAGCAGTTCGGAGGAAGAGAGGGAGCAAAAGAAGATTGGATACAAGGCGGCCAAGAAGGTAGCCAGAAAGGTAATGGCAATAGCAAAGAGCCAAGCTTTTAATAGACTATACCATAGATTGGGGACGAAGGAAGGGGAGAAGGAGGTTTTCACACTGGCTAGGGCGAGGGAAAGGAAGACTAGGGATTTGGGAGTGGTAAGGTGCATCAAGGATGAAGAAGGTAAGGTGTTGACTGAGAATGACGAAATTAGAGAGAGATGGCAAAGGTTCTTTGCTAAACTTTTAAATGGGGAAGGAGTGCGAGACAACTATAGTAGGGGTGGAGAGTGTAGCGATCAGCGAGCGAGCGACCATATAGCAAAGGAGGAGGTTAGGGAGGCCTTGAAGAAGATGGCGAATGGGAAGGCAGTGGGCCCAGACCAGATACCAATGGAAGTTTGGAAGTTTATGGGGGAGGTAGGGCTAGAGTGGCTCACAGAGCTATTTAATGTTATTTACAGGACCGCCAAGATACTCAGAGAGTGGAGGGCCAGCACAGTCATCCCACTGTACAAAAACAAAGGGGATATTCAAGTTTGTAATAACTTTAGGGGCATCAAGCTGCTCAGTCACACTATGAAGCTATGGGAGAGGGTGATTGAGAGAAGGTTACGAGAGGTTGTAGAGATTTCAGAGAACCAATTTGGTTTCATGCCAGGCAGGTCGACCATTGAGGCGATCCACTTCCTCAGATGGCTCATGGGCTTGTTCAGGGATAGAAAAGTGGATCTCCATATGGTGTTCATTGACCTAGAGAAAGCGTATGATCGAGTCTCCAGGGAGGTATTGTGGAGGTGTTTGGAAGAGAAAAGGGTGTCCCCCGCGTACATACGTGTAATCCAGGATATGTACGAGGGAGGGCGGACGCGTGTTAGGATACCGGGAGGGGTCTCTAACGACTTCACTGTTAGTATGGGCCTACATCAGGGCTCCGCCCTAAGCCCACTTCTTTTCACTTTGGTTTTGGATGAACTCACTAGAGGAATCCAGGACGAGGTGCCTTGGTGTATGTTATTTGTAAATGATATCGTTCTTATTGATGTGACCAGGCAGGGGGTGAATGACAGGTTGGAAAGTTGGAGGCATATGCTGGAAGCTAAGGGTTTTCGATTAAGTAGAACAAAAACGGAATACCTCCATTGTTGTTTCAGTGGTAGGATAGAAGAGGGGGGAGAAATTACACTGGATGGGAGGGTGATACCAAAGGTCGCTAAATTCAAGTATCTAGGCTCGATCATCCAACAAAATGGGGACACTGACGAGGATATTAGCCAGCGGATAAGAGTGGATTGGCAAAAGTGGAAGTCAACGTCAGGGGTACTGTGTAACAAGAGAGTACCCCTAGGATTAAAAGGTAAAGTCTATCAGATGGTAGTTAGACCGGCTGTTCTATATAGATCGGAGTGTTGGCCTCTAAAGAAGACGCAGGCCCAAAAGTTAATGGTAGCTGAGATGAGAATGATCAGGTGGATGTGTGGTTTTACGAGATTGGACAGAATTAGGAATGGAGTAATCAGGAGCTTAGCTGAAGTGGCCCCCATAGAGGAGAAGATGAGGGAATCGAAACTCAGATGGTTCGACCACGTAAAGAGGAGAAGTGTGGCCGCCCCAGTGTGGAGGTGCGAGATGATCGTCCCCCCCGGTGGAAAGAGAGGGAGGGGTAGACCGAAGAAGAGCCTAGAGGAAGTGGTTAGAGAGGACCTGAGAGTTGCCGGTCTGACGGAGGACATGGCTCAGGATAGGAGGTTGTGGCGGGATAGGATTAAGGTCTCTGATTGTAGGGGACCGGCCGCGTATGTGGTAGTAGCTTCGGTGGGGTGGGGCGGGTAGGGTTTTGGTGTGCTTGTCTGCAGGTCGTGCTTTTCTGGGATATGATGGCATCTAGCGCCCCTGGTGGGTTGAGGTATGTCTCTGTTCCTTGTTTATTTTGCTCTCCAGCCCATTTTCTCCTCCTTGGTTTTTGGTTTGCAATCGTTTTCTCTATAAACTTTTTTTCAAAAAAAAAATAACTGTTTTGTGGGTCTTAAGGAATCAACCTCTCTATGACTAGGAATACCGGTAGGGGTAAGGTTGCCTACAGTTGGATCTCCCCAGACCCCGCAAAAGCGGGACCCACACTGGGAGTTGTTGTTGTTGTTGTTGTTGAATGGTCTTAAAGGAACATCCGTACCTTTGCTAGTATTATTTTGAAGACTCAATTGGAATGAAAAATTTATACATATGATGGAACATATTAGTATTTAGTTCTATACAACCCAAAAATGTCTCTTGTTCTATATGACCCAAAAATGCCTCTTTTGTTTATTCCTTGTGCATTGCATATCCTATGAGACGATAATTAATTTGTCTATATTATTTCTTGGCCATACAGGATGAGAGAGGGAAGACTAAGTAGCTTTTGTTCTATCCTGGACATATAGGAACAAGTTGGACTCCCGTTCAATTGGCTAGAAACAAATATTCTTTTTTCATTGAGAACAGGTACAACGTACTAAGTACGAAAAAGCCATTAATTATTTATTGCTTAAATATATATAATAGAAAATGATCTTTCATCTAGTGATAAAAATCAATGTTTATATTTTATGGATTTGATGATTTAGAAGCTTGGGGCTTAGAAAACAGAGCCTAACAAATAGATGAATTGACAAAAGAATGAAATTGAGAAAGAATACTAACGATATTCATTTTTCCATATCTAAAAATTCGCCATTCAAGCTTTTAATATTCATTTTTAAATAACAGATAAATATCTGAAAATAATTTATTCAAATGTTTTACTTATAAAAATACCTTACCACAATCAATCCCAAAAAACCAAAAAGAATACTAAAATTATCCCTTATTTATATTTAAAAGTTCACTTTATAGAATATAAAAAACGTTCATTTGTAAAATAATACATGTATACCCAGCTATATGCCCCCATATGCTAAAAGGCGCTAACTCAAAAGGCAAATTATTTATTGACTTTGTGATCGAAGCTCTGCCTCGGCAAGGTTATGGATCCCAATAGAAAAGATATTACTCTTTCAAGGCCAGCGTGTGAAGACCAGGAAGATTGAGCTGGTGTGTTATTATGGCGAGTAGTGTCATAATTTCTTTTCTTTTTTGAGGTCTAATTGATGTCGTAATTGCGATTGGCCGGGTTGGGGTTGATGCCAATGCCTAGTACTTTGAAGCTCTTTAAAAACTCTTACTTTCATCTCCTCCTTTATCCTGCATGACTATTCCATTATTTTCCCCAATATGCAAGCCGATGAGCAATCCGGTCAAGGAAGTGGGCCAATGGTCAGACTGGTCAAATCACTAATGTCCCCTACAGTCATATGAGCACCACTCTATATAGCTCTTCTTCTCTCTCTACAGGACACCTTACCAGACAATTGCACCGTCCCCCTCAACTGGGATGTGTGCACCATCTGGTGGAAGCATGGCTTTATTATCCTTGCTCCCAGCCATCAAATAATTCAACGGAGAAGAAAGGCACTAGGTCTGAAATGCTAGGTCAATCACCGCATGATTGTTTTTTTCTTCTTTTTTCTAAAAAATGTTTGAAATCCAGTTTAACGACTTGGTTGGGTCAAATCGGTAAGTTTCACTAGTTTTGTCCAATTCAATGGTATAACTGGTGACACAAGCATATCCAGATAGGATCAGCCACTCATTCTTAGTTGATCATACTATAAAACTCATAATATTTTATATGCATTTGTTAAAGCAAAAGCTTGTAAATGGTAAAGTTCTATCTATTAAGATATATTTTATAAATTTGTCTTTCACTCAAGTATCTACTTCCGTTTCAAATCACACAGAGGAAAACACTTAATGTGTGACACAAAATGAGTCAACAAAAAGATTGTTGAAAATATTCATCTTTTTATATAATAAAAGTTCATTTTACAAACCCTGCATGTTCATTTGTAAAATAAGACATAGATATTATGTAAAAAAAATGTAAAAAGTAAAAACTTCAAACACATTAATTATTAAAATGATTTGGCACAAACTAATCACAATTTGTAAAAGAGAAGATCATTTATCAATGACTCAGAATAGGTAAGTAGAAAAAGAATGATAACAATATTTATTTTTTACACGTAATTTTCACTTTTTAAACTATAAAAAAATAAACCTAACAATTTTACAAGTGAAGGGCTTTATGGTTGGGCCTAATTGCAAATGTTCACTGCCCAACCCTAAATGGGTCGAGATTTTTGCTTCATGTTGATCAAGTATTAACCAAGTTTCCGGATTATTTACAAATATAATTAAAAATCTAAGTACAAAAATTAAGAAGAATAGGTCACACGAATCATGTGCTCATAAAATACCACAAAACACTTTCAATTTAACGTAGTCTGGCAACACAAAACAAGTAGATTTAACATAAAATCCATCACGAAAGACTAACAATCCCAAAATTAACATCAATCCTTTACATTTTTAGTCTAGAAACGTGAATCCTCATGTTAACAGAGCCTTCAATCCAACTCAAAGCAACTCAATCTGGTACCCAAGCTCACTCCTGTTAAACCAAAAATCCTCTAGATATCTTAGCACTTCTTCCTCGGCTAGAATCCCTATCCATATTGACTACAATCAAAAATTCAGAAACAAGTAAGCAACACATCAAGTAAAAGCATAGTTTGTTTCGAAAAATTAGACTACATGTAACACAACGCGGTGGAGGCAATATTTACCATATACTTAGTTCTAAAAAAAATCTTCGCATAAAAATAAATGTTTGCAAACAATTTACAAAAAATATTCACATTCCAATCTAAATTGTAATATGATAAAGCTCAACAATTCAAAAAACTTATGTACGATTTAAACTATATTTACTAATGGAATAAATTTGCATGCCACAATGCATTGCAAACGCAAAGAAATAACAGACACCTAGGATCTATGTTAATACCAAAGAGTCATCCCATCTGATACATATCGAGTCACCTTAGCCTTGCATCAAGGCATGGGGATGGTCCTATCTATCCCAAAAGTCACTAGTTATCAAATTTCAGCACATAAGCCCACTTTTTCATGGTATTTCACCTAGAAAATGAGCTCAAAAATTTAAGATATATGATCTTGTTGGAAAAGCAAATGAGTCTAATATTGGGATACATAAATATTTTCAATATATGGTTGTGTTTGGATTCCCTAAAGTGATAAAAAACTTCGTTACAGTAGCGCGGATTTTTACCCGGTAGACTTGCTGAATTTGGGTTAAGTTTGGATCCCACATAATGAGGCCCAATAGATGCAATTCTAAGTTTTGCTAATTGTCTAAGATTTCTATTTTAGCCCTATATGCTACAATTTCACATCATTTTTCAAATTTGGGAGAGAGCGGCAAAAAAATAGTGCATAAAAAAATCCAGTTTTGGAGAAATTTGGATTTTAGCCTTGTTGAGGCGGTTGCAACTATATTCCTTGGGATTAATTAACATAGAATTAATCTACACCCACCAAAGAAGACGCTTCAACTTGCAAAACCCCTATTGGTGGAGTAGAGTCTTCTACAATCTTTCTAGAAGATGGGAGAGAATCCTAAAAAGTTATAGCTCACTATGGTTGTTATTATCTTAAAAATTTGATTTAGTTTTTTAGGATAATTTGTCGGACTCTTATTGGCCCACTTGCTCGACTAATATATCATCATTTTCTCTTATTTTGGTTATTTAAAGTCCCCTTTCCCTCAATGTAAACTTAGATTTTGATGAACTAATGAATTGATGGGTTAGAGGAAATGTCCACTCTTAAAAATCTCTTAATCTTTACTCTATTTTAGAGTGGTAATTTAGAGTCTTCCCTTATGATTTTTCTTTGGTGCCATAAGCCTTTAGGAGAGAGATTTGGTGGAAAGTGTTTATCCTTTGTAGGGTTCTTGGTTTTGGACTCTAATCTCACAACCACATTGATTGTTAGATATTGAAACCAAAGATGAGCATTCCTTTAGTGTTGTGATCCATTGGCGTTGTTAATCCCAGGAGCTTCGAGGATTCATACACATCAAGATGATATCTGAGCTGGAGCTCCTATTTTGGGTGATTGTTGAAACAAAACCATCATCTCTATTGGTTCAATCAAAACCCACCCTTCACCACCTTCTCAAATCCATTCGCAAAAGCACACATTTTGGTTTCTCAAATTTTCCTTCATTCATCCACCTTAGTCAACCCTCGTAACACAAAAAGAACCCTCAAAATAGCCCAAATACAATCCTAAACTCCACACAGAAAATCTCTTCACAAAATTGCCAAAGGGGGTGTTTGGTAACAACAGCTTTTTGGGAAAAAATAGCTGTTTGGGAGGATTTTCGCTGTTTTGACCAAGTCAAACAGCTAAAGGGTGTTTGGTAAAGAGCTGTTTGCAATAGCTGTTTGGCTCCAAAAAGCTCTTTTTGAAAAAGCTATTCCCATTAGCCTTTTGAGAAGAGCTTTTTGTAGAAATGACATAATTATCCATAAGTTTGAAAAAATTACGCACATCTCATTAAAAACTAATTCATAAATAAGGGCATAAATGAAATTTTACCAACATATTTTTTAGAAACAGCTAATTTTTACCAAACACTTTTTCTAAAAACAGCTAATTCAAACAGCTAATATAAACAGCTAATTCAAACAGTTAACAGCTAACAGCTAATACAAACAGCTAACAGCTAACAACTGTTTACCAAACAGGGCCAAAATTCATGTGGACAGTCACCACTATAGTCCATGGTGAACCCTTCTCGCTCTATGGTGAATCTTTACCCCTCCTTGGTAAATCTTTACTCCTTTGTGGTAATCCCCATGCTTTTTGGTTCCTCTGTTTCATCCTATACGTTCATTTCTTACACTACTATGGCCAATGAAGAAGATCCCTCTCGTTCTAAGGGCATTTCACTTGAATAAGCCCATGAATTAAGCAGAGATAAAGTTATCCTTGAGTTTCAAGATCAAGTAAGCCAGCTTAGTAAGCAAATGGCTCAAATGAAGATGCCCATAAAAGAAGCACCTTGTTTTAATGGCATTAGTTTAGATCCTACCATCTATTTGAGGTGACACTTAAAGATTATTTTGAGGCAAAAGGATGCTTGGGTGAGTAGAGCTTCATGATAGCCACTCAAAAACTCCAAGGTTGTGTCCGATACTGGTTTAAATGCCTTAGGAGAGAGAGATATCTTTAAGGCAAGCCTAAAATCAAAACTTGGAAATGGCTTAAACCATACATGGATGAGAGATTCGACCAAGATCAACTCTTTGAAAAGGAACCCTTGAACGAGGAACCCATTATTGCTCAAGAACAAGAAGAGCCTACCGTGGCTCGAAAAGAGGCTGAGGAAGAAAATGAGATCATTTTGAGTCTTAAAGGGAGAAAAATTTTAATCGAAGCCCACCTTTGAGGTTTGCCTACCTATCATTGTTCAAACCAACTGTTATGCTCTCCATTGTTCCAAATTAGGGATTGAGTTAAACATCTCCAAAGAAGCCCAACTTTTATTTTCATTGAGCAAGTTTAGAAATGAGGCCTTGTGGGATGTTTCCTTTGAGTGCTTGTCAAGTTTTGCTTGTTGGACCATCATTGTTGGATTATTATGTCAGTTGTAATGTCCATAATTCCTACCAAAACCAAGGGCAAGCATTAGGATTTGCTTTTTTACCCCCACCTTACAATTATACAAACTAAGCAAGGGATGTGAGAAAAGCCTCTATATAACTGAAACATAGAATAAGTGGACCACTAGTAAGAGCTAGCCTATATTTACCTTATTCTTGGTTGACTCAAATATAAAGAAGTAACTGACCTCCATACTCTCCTAAGTGTGATTGCCTTTGAATAAATTTTGGAATGGAGTCTTCCATATTGTAATGCCCTTTTATCTCTCTTAAATGTGAGCTCATATACTCTTTTAATGTGAGTTGTGATGAGTATATTGGGATCTTCAACAAGCTAATGGGTGCTAGATCTTATGCTTTCAATTACTTTGAAAAAGAGGGCCTCTAAGACATTTAAGAACTCTTATATGTTCAAGAGAAATGGTGTTCTTAGCATGTTGAGTATTTTCAAACCCAGAGGCAGTAACATGAGTTCAAGGTTGTTGTTCTTGCACTTCAACCTCGAGGATTTGAGGTTAATCCTTCTTAAGTGGGAGAGATTGATACACATCGAGACCCCTTGGCCTTGCGTTGAGGCATGAGGATGGTCTCATATACCTCAAAAGTCACTTGTTACCAAATTCCAGTACATAAGCCCACGTTGTCATGGTATTTTATTTAGTAAATGTGCTTGGAAAGTAATGATATATGACTTTTTGGAAAGGAGATCAAGTCTACTATTAGAATATATAAATATTTTCAGTACATGGCTGCGTTTGAATTCTATAAAGTGGCAAAAACATCATTATAGTAGTGTAGATCTTTACTCAGTAAACGTGCTGAATTTGGGATAAGTTTGGATCCGACCTAGTGAGGCCCAACTGATACAATTCTAAATTTTACTAGTTTTTTAAGATGTCTATTTTATCCACATGTGCTGAAATTTGACATTGGATTTCAAATGTTGGAGAAATAGCCAAAATAGGAGGAATTTGCACAAAAATCTAGTTTTGGAGTAATCTAGATTTTTGCCTTGTTTAAGGTGGCTACAGTTGTATTCCTTGGGAGCAATCAACATAGAATAAATCTTCACCCACCAAAGAAGTGGCTCCAAGTGACAGCACCACCATTGGTGGGGTATATCCTTCTAGAAGCTTCCTAGAAAATGGGAAAAAATCCTGAAAAATTACAGCTCAATATGGTTCTCGTTATCTTCGAATTTTGATTTAATTTTCTATGATAATTTATAGGACTCTAATTGCCCCAAGTAGCCCCTAATGTATCACCTTAACCTCTCATTTTAGTTATTAAAAGATCTTTTCCCCTCAATTTAACTCATATTTTTGATGAATTAATGAATTGAAGTGCTAGCGCTCTTTCATCTCTCAAAAATCTCTTAATCTTTACTCTTTTTTGGAGTGATTATTTAGAGTCTCCGCTTTATAATTTCTCTTTGGTGGCTTTACTCTTTATGAGAGAGATTTTGTAGAAAATGTTTATCCTTTATAGGTATCTCACTTTTGGGCTCTAATTAGTCTCACAATCACCTTGATCGTTAAAGATTGAATCCAAAGAGGAACATCCATTTCGTGTTGTGATCCATTAGTGTTGTTGATCTTGGGAGCTTTGAGAATTCATCCTCATCTAGTTTGTATCAGAGCTAGAGCCCCTCTTTTTAGGTGACAACTGAACCAAAACCACAATCTCTATCAATTCAATTAAAAACCCTCACCATCTTTTGAAATTCATCCTCAAAAACACATACTTTAGTTTCTCAAAATTTCCTTCATTCATCCACCTTATTCAACCGTTTTAACCCATAAAAAACCTCTAAATACCCTAAATACAATCCCCAACCCAAACATAATACTAAACTTCACATATAAAAGGTCTTCACAAAAACCACTGAAATTCATGTAAACAGTCGCCACCACGGTTCATGGTGAATCTTTTCCACTTTATAGTGAATCTTTTCCCCTCCGTGGTGAAGCTTTACTCCTTTATAGTAGTCCCCATGCTCTGTATCCCCTACTTCATCCTATACCTTCATTCCTTGCACTATTATGACCAATAAAGGAGATCTCTCTCATTTTAGTGGCATTCCACTTGAGCAAGCCTATGAAATAACAGAGTTAAATTCATCCTTAAGCTTCAAGATCAAGTAAGGAAGCTTATTAGGCAAATGGCTCAAACAAAGAAGGCCATAAAAGAAGCTCCTTGTTCTGATGGTACTACTTTAGATCCTACAATCTTATTTTAGATAGGATTAAACACTTGAAGATTATTTTGAGGTGTTTGGGTGAAGAGATCTTCATGATAGCTACTCAAAAACTTCAGTTTCGCATTAGTTTAAATGCCTTGGGAAGGAGAGAACTCTTCAAGACAAACCTAGAATCAAGACTTGAAAATGGCTCAAGTCATACATGGATGATAGATTCGACCTAGATCAAATCTTTGAAGAGGAACCCTTGAAAGAGGAAGCAATTGTTACTAAAAAAATAATCAAGGTTCAAGAAGAAAAAAAGTCTGCATAGTTCAAAAAAGGGCTGAGGAAGAAAATGAACATTTTGCTTCTTGAAGGAAAGAAGTTGAATCAAAGTCTACCTTAGAGGTTGTGCTATCTATTGTTTCTCAAACCCACTATTGTGCTCTTCATTGTCCCAAATTAGGGATTGAGGTAAAATTCTCCAAAGAAGCCCTACTTTCATTTTTGTTGAGCACGCACGAAATGAGTCTTTGTATGGGATGTTTCCTTTAAATGATTATCACATTTTGCTTGTTGGATCAGGGTTCTTTGATTATTATGTGAGTTGTTATGTCCATGATTCTTGCAGACACCAAGGGCAAGCATTAGCGTATGCTTCTTTACCCCTACCTCACAATTACAAACCAATGAAGGGATATGAGAAAAGCATCTACATGAGTGCAACACGAGATGAGAGAACCGTTAATTATAGCAAGCCCATATTCACCTTAATCTTGGTTGACTCAAATACAAGGGAGGAAGTGACACCTATACACCCTTAGTTCAGTCACATTTCAATGAATTTTAGGATGGAGTCTTTCATGGTGTGATGCCCTTTGATGATTATCATTTATCTCTTAAATGTGAGCCCCCACCTCTTTTGATATTAGTTGTGATAAGTATATTGGAATCTTCAACAAGCTTCTGGGTGCTAGAACTTATGTATTCGATTACCTTGAGAAAAGCGCCTCTAAGAGTTTCAAGAACTCTTATATGTTCAAGAGAGATGGAGTTCTTAGCACCTTTGGTACTTTCAAACCCACAGGCGATAATAATAGTGCAAGGTTGGTGTCATTGTAATTCAACCCCAAGGATTTGTGGTCTAATCCAAGTGGAGGAGGTTAATACATATCAGCTCCCTTTGGCTTAGCTCTGAGGCATGAGGATCATCTCATCTACTCCAAAAGTAGATTCAGCACATAAGCCTACTTTGTCATGGTATTTTACTTAGTAAATGGGCTTGGAAATTAACAATACATTATTAGAAAGGCGATCAAGTACGCTATTGGGAATGTATAAATATTTTCAGTCTATGTTTATGCTTGGATTCCCTAAAGTGGTGAAAACTCCGTTACAGTAGTGTAGGTTTTTACCAAGTAATTTTGTTGAATTTGGGTTAAGTTTGGATCCTGCCTAATGAGGCTCAATTGATGCAATTTTGAGTTTTGCTAATTTTGTAAAATGTTTGTTTTCACCTCATGTGCTAAAATTTGGCATTGAATTTCAAATTTGGAAGAAATTACCAAAATAAGAGGAGTGTGCATAAAAATCTAGTTTTAGAGCAATCTAAATATTTTCCTTGTTTGAGGTGGTTATAGCTGTATTCCTTACCATTAATTAGCATAAATCAATCTAAACCCACTAAAGAAGGGACTCCAACTACTGGTACTCCTCATCGGTGGAGAAGAACCTTCTAGAAGCTTTCTAAAGGATGGGAAATAATCTTGGAAAATTATAGCTCACTATAGTGGTTATTATCTTAGAATTTTGATTTTACTTTCTAGGATAATTTGTAGGACTCCTATTGATCCACTTGCCCACTAATTATTCTATCCCCTCATTTTGGTTATTAAAAGACCCATTTCCCTTAAAATAATCTTAGATTTTGATGAATTAATGAATTGAAGGGCTAGAGGTTATTTCCTCTCTCAAAAATCTTTTAATTTTTATCTCTATTTTAGAATGGTGATTTAGAGCCTTTCTTTATCATTTCTCTTTGGTAGCTTAAGGCTTTAGAAAAGAGATTTGGTGAAAAGTGTCTATCCTTTGTAGGATTCTTATTTCTGGGCTATAATCTCACAATCACCTTGATTGTTAGAGATTGAATCCAAAGTGGAGCATCCCTTTGTTGTTGTTGATCTTGGGAGCTCTGAGGAATCATCCTCCTCACTGTCTGACAGAGATAGTACATCACAATTTGATGCTGCCTGACTTATATGCATTCTTCTCCTAGCTCTTTCTTGCTTACATCGCACAACCTAGCCTTAAATGTGTAACTCACATGCCATGTTCTAACTCACTTGAGATCCTTTAATCTCTTTGCAACAAACATACACATAAGATCATGTATGATCAAAACCCAAAAAAATAAATATAATTACTTGAGGATTTTTTATAAAAAAAAGTCTGCTTGTGTGATGGTTTTTAAAAAAAAAAAAGTTTGATGTCTTCATGATTAAAAATCAATACCTCAAAACAAAGAACATACCCACTACACCTTCTATTTGTTTTATATAAGCATATCAGAAGCACATGAAAAAGCCATTGAATTCTCACTGCATTTATTGAACTGGCAGATAAGAATTCCAACACATTATCTCTAGACCACAATGCATTAAAACCATATGTCTATATAGCTCTGATCACAGAACCTACACATTAAACAAAACCAGCAATAAAATTATCACGTGTCTTAGCCTAGTAACACATTTATTGCCTTTTTTCTCTGAGGCAGGTGGAAAACTAAATACCTTATTTAATACCAAAATGAAAACTAGAAAATCACAGGTACTTACAGAATAGTTAAGAAGAATGAAAAAAAATTAACAGAAGATCAAGCAAAAGACAGAAAAAAAGAATGCATCAACTAAATAAAGATAGTACTCACCTCAAACTTGCTTGCTCGAATAATTGCAATTGTCATGGTTGACAACCAAATTGCAAGATTTTCATTTCCCAATATGTCTTGCATGAGTCTCAACTAGCTTCTCCTTCTCTCCCTTCCAAAGTTTTTAGCTGCCTTTGGTCTTTGATGTTTTGAGAAGTTGAACTGTAATCTCATAAGGTGCAACAAAGTAAAGAAGCGCTCCAATTTCTTCACTTTTAGACGTCTCTTTTTCTAAATCTCTTTTCTGCTTTAACCCTAAATTCAACTCTTGCTATTTACTAAACACATCTCACAAGTCACTTGGTAGCCCTCAACAAGACTTATACAAGTAGACATGTCTTACCATAAGTCCCTCAACAAAATGTTGGAATCATTTACACCAAAACCACCCTCCTCAACCATTGTGTCAAAATGAAACAATGGATTTTGCATTGCATTCTTTGGCCACCGACATAAAATAAACTAATTTGAAATCTCATTCACATGCTTTCCGTTTAAAATCCATAAGATATGCCAACACAAAATTCCTTAACTCTTAAAAATTTTATAATAGCACCTTGTTTAATGAGTGTTACTGACATTCTAACAAACATCAAAAGACTTGTTTGGCTTTGGGTGGAACATGCTAAAATTTTTGAATTCACCACTTTTAGACATAAAATCAAAACCAGAAGAGAACATGGCCTCATAAATCTCTTGTTGAAAGATATAAAGGTTGGCATGCATTTCCATATCAAATGCATGTTTTTCAAACCCAACACGAATTTTCAACTCTAGTGTAGATAACTTTGGTGAAACATTTAACATTGACTACTCATATCATTGAGCATCAATAGCACTTGCAAAATGAAGCCAAACCTCAACCAAAATCACGAAACGAATAGTGAAATTGCTAAAAAAAGGTTATTCCCACTTTCCGACGTTGATGTGCTCCTCAAAAGACTACCTAAGAATATCCCTCTAAAATACGTAGGCGCCCATAATGATCTAATTTCATAAATAGTCCTCAAGTATCCATTGTTTTCAAGACCACACTCAACTAGAATATCACATCAAGTAGCCTCAAAATTATTATCAAAACTCCAAACACAATTTGACAATTTTTTCAAAACACTTGCATCCTTAGACAATTAAGGATCAATCTTCTCATAAACCTTTTTCATAATATGTGAAGCACAAAAATCATGAGCTCATTTATTAGAAACATGGTCAATAGCTATAGTCATCAGCCAGGTCCTGATTGGTAATAATGCATCGCGGTTCGAAACCATCCATGGCTTGAAGAAAATTTTGAAATAACCACACAAAAGACTCAATATCCTCTCTTCCTATCAATCCAGCAGCAAATGTAATGCATCTGCGCTGATGATCTACTCCTATAAAAGGGTAAATATTATATATGACATTTGTTAGTATCAAAAGTAGTATCAAATAAAACAACAACAGTAAACAATATATAATTCTTTCTACAAATTGGATCATCCCAAAATACTCATATCAAAGAACCAGTTTCATCAGCATCATACTCGAAAAAGAATGAACTTATTGACTTCTTTTTCTCAAAATTATCAGCAACCAATTAAGTAATAAATTAGTAATAAAAATTTCAAATCTATTAGAAGTTTTTGAAATCATCTTTAGATGCATCAATGTTCCCTTACCCTCCTACATGCTCTTTAAACATCCAAAAAGACCTTATCGGACCTTTATTCACTTTGTCATTATCCATGATGAACTTCTTATGCACCAATGACATATTCCTACCAGTTTTAAATGCATCCAAGAACTACAAGTATCTAACACATGTAAATGTGCATTAATGAAACAAAACACTATGTACTCCCCCATTTTTGTTACTTTTGAACACAATCCTAGCATTGCACCCAACCCTAGTCAAAGGCCTTCTTTGCTTTTCCTTCCCAGACACAACTATGCCCTTGGCTTTCCTAACATGATCATGATCATGTTTAGAATGACGGTCTCCTCCCTGCTAAAAAAAGTAGACATAACCATAATAACACTATCTTTGTCCATCTAATGAGAGAACATTTAAATCGTAAAACCATAACAACTTTTATAATTCTTATAAAAGCTAATACCTTCCCCCAGAGATTGGAATATCATACTAACAACAGGTTTAAATTCCTTAGAATAATTAGGAACCCACTGTTTGATACTTAAAATACCACCAAAATAAACTATACTTATAATCAAAGTTCTTTCACATTCAACAGGACACCAGACATTGAAACCATATTAGAAGCAACTAATCGAGAAGCTAATGCAACTGAAGATATATACAACACTTGTCTCCTAAAAAATATATATAATTAACCTAATCCATTATAGATCATGAATATTTGAAATCGTTCTCTCTACGAGCGGTAATTTGCATAGGAGTAACACTGCCTACATCTAGAATTCACAGATCTCGCAAAAGTGAGACCTATACTGGGGGTTGTTGTGGTTGTATTATAAATTATGAATACATAAGGCACTGTACCAAAAACATACAAAAGCATGTGAAACCATTGACATCTAGTTATGAATATATTAAAACATAGGAGGAAAGGGTCACGTAGCTAGGGAGGGTGGTTAAATAAAAAGAATCATATTATCAGACATAGAAAGGAAAGAAACATTTCACATTTCCGGGGGGCAATGTCCACTGAACTTCAAACTAAAAACCACAGCTTCAATTCCATGATGAAAAAAAATCAAAATGAAAATCACCAAAATTCAAGAATTAAGGTAGCCAATTACCCCCACTTTCTCCATGAGCACACGATGTAAACTCATAAGAATTGCCTCAACATAACTTATATCCAACCAAGTTACCTTATTATGATGAGCAATGCAGTAGGATTAATGCAAAACAATTGCATAATGTGTTTCGGCATGTAGTTTGGTAAAATGCTTAAATCACATAGTATAAAATAAAACATCAGAATTAATAGTGAAAAGTAGGGAACTCTAATAAACCAATACATTACACATAGACACCTTTTCTCAAGAAATATGACATACAACTAAGAAAACACTTCAACCTATCTAATCTTGCATTTTTTTTCTCATCATTTGCAAATGAGATTTGGAAAGGAAGCCATTATGACATAATTAGCAAATTTAAGGTACGAGAATGGATAGTCATGTAAACAAACATTGACAATGCCATTAACTATATGAAGAAGAAAATGAAATTGAAAAAAGCATATCTGCATAACCCTAACCTGTTCTTAACTCCAATCGATTAAATCTTGATCGGCCAAGCAATTGGATTTACCTAAAAAAATTGCACCAAAAATTGACCAACTTCACTTCATACAAACCCCCAAATTCCAAGAACAACACCAACAGTTCACAATCACCCAAAAATAATCCCCAAAAAACACAAAAGTTTCTCAATCAAAGGGCTTGGAAAACAATCTACAATACTCAATCACTAAAATCATCAATAAGATCAAAATTTGGTCGTCTGTCATATAAATCGCTTACAAAATTGCTCCCTAAAATTGCAAGTCCATCCACGAAAGAACTGTAATCATTATTCTAGATAAAATAACATGAAAAAATCCACCTTATGCAAGTGATGGAGAAAGTAAGCACAAGAATAACAAAAACAAAATTGACAAGAAGAAAATACACCCGCAACATGACTATCAAACCCACAAACACCCAATAATGGGAACATAATTGCAAAAATGTCATACTAAACACTCCCTTTCCCCATTCTTGTTGAACCAGAATTATTATTTTAAACCAAACCCATGTTATTGATCCTGACTGTCTAATCAACAATCGATTGCAATGGGATATGGGGATACACCAAACCCGTATATATATACATATATATATATATACACACACACATATATATATATATATATATATACACACACATACATACACATATACATATACAAATACATATACATACACACACACACACACACACATATCTATATAATTTTTTGGTGTTAATACAGATGCGCACGCGCACACACACACATATATAGGCACACACATACACACACATATATATTATTACTGTTGTTTTATTATTGTCATTGTTGTTGATTATTATTATATGCGTAATAATGGTATTACATCTAGCACTTATTTATTTATCTATTTACTTATTTATTTTATTATTTATTTATTTATTAAAGCCGTAACTAGTAGTAGTATTATTAGTGCTACTCTTTTATGATGATGATGATTATTATTATTATTATTATTATTATTATTATTATTGTTGTTGTTGTTGTTGTTGTTGTTGTTGTTGTTGTTGTTGTTGTTGTCGTCGTTATTCTTCTTCTTCTTCTTCTTCTTCTTCTTCTTCTTGTCAATACTATTATTATCTGCATTAGTAGTTGTATTATTTATGGCATTTATTTATTTATTTATTTATTTTTAGCTTTAAACTTGTAGCAAGTAATAGTGTAGTCCTTGCTAATCTTCTGGGGGTGAAAGGGTTAGTAAGAGGGAACGGATAAATAGGTTGCATTTTGCATCTTGGAATATAGGGACGCTTACTAGCAAATCTATAAAATTAGTTAAAGCTTTAGATTGACATAACATTAACATAGCTTGTATCCAAGAGACTGAGTGGGTGGATGTCAAAGCTCGAGAAATTGATGGGTATAAGTTGCAATACTCTAGATGTACTGAAGCTCAAAAGGGAGTTGGTATTTTGGTCAATAAGGAGTTGGTTGATCAAGTTATAGAGGTGAGGTGTAAAAGTGACCGCATTATGTCTATTAAGTTGGTAGTATGGGTAGAAATTCTCAATGTGATTTGTGCCTATGCACCACAAATAGCGCTAGTGGATGACATTAAGAGAAAATTTTGGAAAGAGTTGGATGAAGTCATTTAGAGTTTACCTTAAAGTAAGAAACTCTACATGGGTGGAGATTTTAATGGACATGTCAGAACAAAGGCAGATAGGTATGATATGATGCATGGAGATTTTGGTTATAGGGTAAGAAATAGTGGAGGGTGTCAATTCTAGACTTTGTCGTTGCCTATGATTTAATTATTGTTAACTCCCTTTGAAGTAGCATCATAAAAACTCAAATTGACTACTTCCTAATTAGGGTAAACTAAAGACTGTAAGGTGATACCCAGTGAGCTTTTAGGGACTCATCATAGACTATTGGCAATGGAGGTGGTGATTAAAAGGTCGGAGAGGAATACGAAAAGGATCGAAGACCCTAGACTTAAATGATGGAATCTTACTAGTGAGAACTCAGCTAAATTATCGAATAATATTAAAGTAGAAGGGAATTGAAAGAAAGTAGATGATGTAGACACAATGTGGGGAGCAATGACAGAGTGCATTCAAAGGTCAGCTAAGGAGGTCTTAGGAATCTCTAGATGATGTGGAGGCTGAGTAACAAAATCTTAGTGTTGAAATGAAGAGGTGCAAAAGAAAGTTAAAGCGAAACAAGATGCATACATCGTCCTGATATATAGTACACATGACGGAGAAAAATAAGTTAAGGAGGTTAAGTACAAGGAAAAAGATAGGAAAGAAAGTTGTTACTATAGCAAAAGAACAGTGCTTATGAATGGTTGTATCAGAAACTAGAGACTAAGAAATGTGAGATGGAGATCTTCAAGTTAGCAAAGGCTAGGGAAAAGAAAACAAGAGACCTGGATTATGTAAGATGCATCAAAGTAGATGATGGTAAGGTCTTAGTAAGAGAGAGGTGGCAAAGTTACTTTCCTTAGCTATTTAATGGGGAGAGGAGTGTGACTCCCAAAGCAATGAGAAAGGGGATCAAGAGGCCAACATAACTATAGCCTCTGTAGCTGCATTAGCAAAGAAGAGGTTAGAGAGGCATTAGGGAAGATGAAGAGTGGAAAGGTTGTGGGTCCAGACCATATCCTTGTGAAAATCTAGAAGTGTTTTGGTTATGGGGGATTAGATTATCTAACGTAACTATTTAATGTCATCTTTCGGACTGTAAAAATGCCCCGCGAATGGAGATTAAGTATAATTATCCCACTATATAGAAACAAGGGTGATATTCAAGATTATAATAATTATAGAGGTATTAAACTGCTTAGCCACATTGTGAAGTCATGGATAAGGGCGATTGCGAGAAGGTTGAGGAAGGATACTTCAATTTTGAAAAATCAGTTTGATTTCATGCCAGGTAGATCGACTACATAAGCAATTCATCTCATAAGAAGACTCATGAAATTGTATAGAGATAGGAAAAAGGATCTTCACATAGTGTTCATAGACTTAGAGAAAGCATATGATAGAGTACCACATAAGGTGTTATGAGAGTGTTTGGAGAAGAAAGAGATGTCAAAGACGTATATCCAAGCTATCAAGGATATATATATATAAGGAAGTAAAAACAAATGTAAGGACATTGGGAGGAGATATAGAGGACTTTCGCATTAACATTGGGCTGTATCCAAGGTCAGCTTTAAGCTTATTCCTTTTCACCGTTGTTATGGATGTACTCACAAAAGGGATTTGAGCACGAGGTACTATGGTGCATGCTATTTGCTGATTATATTATGCTTATCGATGAGACTAAGGATGGCCTTAATAGCAAGTTAGAGCAATGGAGACATACCTTAGAATCTATGGGATTTAGATTTAGCATGTTAAAGACTGAATACTTAACATGCAGGTTTAATGGTAAGGAAGCAGGTGGTAGTGTAGTCACCATTGGTGATGTGGCAGTATCAAGGGCTGAGAAGTTTAGGTATTTAGGCTCAATAATTAAGAAGAAATGAGATATTGACGAAGATATTAACCAACATATTTGAGTGGGATGGCAAAAATGGAAGAGTGTCTCCACGAGTTTTGTGTGATAAGAAAATTCATGTAGGATTGAAACGGAAACTTTATCATGTAGTAGTTAGACCAGCTTTGTTATACGGTTAAGAGTGCTGGCCAATGAAGAAGGCTCAACTCCAAAGGTTAATTGTAGCAAAGATGATAATGATTCGATGGATGTATAGATATACGAGGCTGTATAGAACTAAGAATGAAGAGATTAGAGAGAAAGTAGTATTTTCACCCATATAAAAAAAAGATGAGGGGGGTTAGAGTAAGATGGTTTCATCATGTTAAGAGGAGGAGTGTGTGTGCACTAGTTAGAAGGTCTGAGAAGATTAACCTACTGAAATGTAGGAGAGGTAGAGGACAGCCAAAGAAAAGTTAGAAGGAGGTGATCAAATATGATTTGAAGTATATGAGACTAATGAAGATTATGGCTCAGGACAAGAGTTTGTGGAGATCTAGGATCAAGGTTGTAGATCATAGGTAGCATTCTTCTAGTCCCTTCTATGGTTTTCAGTCCCTCCTATGGTTTTCGTTTGTGTAGTGAGTGTAGATGTGTGGCACTGAATATTAATACATATTGCAATTGCTGCAAGTTTATAGACTAGTAGATTGATATTGGAAGGATTTTTATTATTGCACCACTAATTGCTTAAGTAGCACCTTCATCGCATCTGCATTATTACGCCCCGACCTCCGATTGTTTAAGCGTAGACTGCTCTTGGCCAAATTAGCTTTATGTCATCGCTTGTTGCTCGAGGTATGCACAATTCTCACCCTCCTATGTTGTCCTTTGTAATTTATATCAGTCAAAGTAACTTTGATGATGTGTTTACAACCTTTGTTTTTTAAATTATTTTCAACTTTTAAAAAATTTTCTTTAAACTTTTTGTATGGGTTTACTAGAACCAGCCTCTCTATGGGCAACCATATCTGTAGTCGTAAGGCTGCTAAAATCTAGATCTCCCCACGCCAGTGAAAGTGGGATCCACAATGGGAGTATTGTTGTTGTTGTACTTGTGCGTGTGTGTGTCTGTGTGTGTGTCTCTGTGTGTGTGTGTGTGAACACAGATGCGTGCGCGCACGCACACAGACACCCCCATAGATATATATATATATATATATATATATATTATATATAGTATATATATATATCTGTATAATTGGTATAGTTGTACACCACTGCGCCATTACCATACATATGTGTGTGTGTGTTTGTCTGTGGCACAGAAGAGCCAGATAGAGAGAAGAGAGAGAGAGAGCGAGAGAGAGAGAGAGAGAGAGACACACACACACACACACACATACATTTACATATATATACACACACGCACACGCACACACACACATATAAACATACATAAATGTACAGATATATACATACGCACATAACTGTGTGCGTGTGTGTGTGTGTCTAAATATATGTGTGTGTGTGTGTGTGTGTGTGTGTGTGTGTGTGTATGTGTATGTGTGTGTATATTCATATACATATACATACACACGCACAAAAACAAACACACACATGCACACGCACACACTCACAGAGCTATATAT
>JAKOGI010001154.1:0-95000 GCA_029747015.1 Carnegiea gigantea
GGGACATATACATATATATATATATATATATATATATATATATATATATATATATATATATATATATATATATATCTTATATATATATATATATATATATATATATATATATATATATATATATATACAAGTATATATATATATATATATATATATATATATATATATATATATATATATATATATATGTATGTAAATGTATATGTGTATATTATATTTGTATGACATATATTTGTATAGAATATATATGTGTGTGTGTGTCATATATATATATATATATATATATATATATATATATATATATATACTATATATATATATATATAGATATATATATATATATATATATATTGTCATATATAATTATATATATATATATATAGATATATTATATATATAGCATATATGTAGACGTCCGTGTGTGTGTATATTATATATATATCAATATATAATCTATATATAAATATATATATATATATATATATATATATATATATGTGTGTGTGTGTGTGTGTATATATATATATATATATATATGTTGTAGATCATATGGCTAAGAATCCATGTTGCATTTGGGTGGCAATTGGTGAAAGACTTGGTGACTACTTCTAGTTCCTTTCTGCTGTTGTGCACTCGATGTTGGTCTGCTAAATTCATTTCATTATTAGATGAACCAAGCCCATTACCTATTATGTGGTCTTAAAAATGAGGAGTGATTTCCTTGACATGTATCATGGTTTTATTGTTCGTAAAAAGCTTATGAATTATAGGAATCGTTTATAGAGATTGGATAGGTTTTGGAAATAGGTTACCCGATAACTCTTGATTAGGGAGTTTGGTAAGAGAATGAGTTTCCTTACGGAGCATTTTATTGTTTTTTTCCCCAAATGTGAACTTACAGGCATACAAATCCCTCCTTGTCCACCCCTAATTGCCCTAATTTATGTAAAACTGCTGATCTTGTTTGGTTGGGTGGTCCAAATGAGTTTAGTGCTCCCACTAACTCGATAAGTCAGATCTAAAGTCCCTTAGTACCCTCCTATGTCCCCTTAACCCACGTACTGGCCCTAATACCTTATGGGATCTTGGGAACTGGAATAATGGTCATGGCAATGGACATGGCTCTTTTACGGATAAACATATTTGTAATATATGTAATATATAGGCAAGTAGCTTCCGTGGGTTCTATTCAATGTATGAGTATGTGTGGCATGTATGCTAACCTAATGAGTTAGCCTAAAGACATGTGCTCAAAGTCAGCATATGTCATAACAATGGCTTCCCAGACGATCGGTGGAGGCTGAAGTAAACCAAGAGTCATCAGAAAAAGAACCAGGTTCAAATTTGAACTGCGAAGACCAACAGACACGACACAACGGTAGTACCTCCTCATATGCCAGAACTAGAACTGCAATTGTTAGCCATAATGGGTACTCAAAAGAAGCGTTTAAAATTAGCCAGCATTTAAAACCTTTCGAAGTTACAAAAGTCCAGCCACCTCCGGGGTTCGAAAATGAAGACATTAACGTAACAAACGATATGGAGGCAGAATACAATCCCTAGAAGTTGGAACATGGGGAGTAGGCATTGGAAGATAGAGATTATTCAAACAGCTTGGATGGCAATCTGGAACTGTCGCCTGGTTATGAAAAAAGACACCACAAGAACACAGCACAACCTTTGGAAATCGCATTAGCACATCAACAGTCATAGGATGTGGAGCAACAGCCACCTGGCTTCGAGAAAGAAGTAATTAATGAGGCTAATAATTTAGATATTAAAACCCCCCCCCCCCCCACGCTATAGAATTTGGGGAGAATCCAGTAGAGGAAGCTGAAATTCAAATTCACTAAATTATGACAAGTAGTGAACTTGAAAAGCCACCGGGGTTTGAGTTGATGAATATCCCAACTCAAAGGAATTTGAATGAACAAAATGAGGCAAGACAAGAAGGGGAACACCAAAAAAATCCTCAAGAAGAAGATTGAGTCAACCTAAAAGGCAAGACTCAATTGCAATCGGAAGAGCGAAAGTGTTGGGACTACAGAGAGTCAAAAATAGTTAGCCAATGAATCTTTGGAGGTTAGTAAATTGCTGGGGCTTATAGTGGTGGATAACTAAAAGGGAGCTTTTAGAAGAATTATAAGATCTCTAAAGAAGTCACAAAAGACTGCAGCTAGGAAAGACAAGGATTAACTCTTAGCGAGACATCGTGGAAACTTAGGGATTATATGATGTGGTATGAGGTGATATTATATCTCGAGGTGTTCCTATAGCCTGGAATTGGATATATTTAGGATACAACTCAAGAATTTTCCTTGAAGCATTTTATCGAACAGGTGGTGGGCACTTGGTATACGATCTTTATAGCACTGGTTTGTAGAGGATTTGGTGGAGAAAAAGTAGAAGTAGAGAGTTTTCAGGGGTTCACATAGTAAGTAAGAGGCTGTTTTAGGCTCTTCGTCTTTGGTTTCGGGATTCCTTAGATCAAGCTAGGTCAGAAATTGAGGAGTTCGAGTGTAGATTGCAATGGCAGTTTTGATGTTTGCTGTCTGGGTTTGTGTATTAGAAACGACTGGAGCTCGGTGGTTTTGTTGGATTGGATTGATGCTCAAGGAAAAGGAGTGGCTGTTTTCACTTATGGTTGTGCTAAGAGGAATAAATTCCAAAGTGGTAGTATAATAGCGGATGGGCTTCGGAAAAATGGCACATAAAGTCGAGTGAACGAAGTAGCTGATGTACTTACCTAGAACTACAGGTCTTCTTTGCCTCTTTATGATTTTCTTTTGCTTTAGTGGATAAATAAGCCCAGGTTGCGGGTGCTCTCATAGGTGATGGTTATTATCTCACAATGCCAAGGATGAGGAGTTTATAGCTGAATATTGAGCACAAATCTAGATTTAATTTGTGAGCTATTTGATTTGTACTGTAGTGCTTCAATCATTTGTTGTGTTCTTCTATTATCTGGCCTTTAGCTGTTTGGCTTAATAATTCTATTTTCTGGTTTTCAGCCGTTTGGCTTAATAATAATCAGAAAAAAAAAAAGGTCATCAACTTTGCATCTACATCATGACCTACATTATATGTATAATAGCTATAAGTATTGTATATGCATATGATTATGTGCTACATGCATGAGCATCAGAAGCTATATGTATAATATAAATATCATCTATAAGGTATAAGAGATATGTGTGGTACATTTTAAATATTATATACATATTTTTGTTATACATGCTTTTTCATGTTGTATATTTATGTGCCCAAAGTCAAAGTTGATATGAGATTCTTTTTACAATATGGCAAACTCAAATGGTTATAACAATCCACCCCACTTGAGTTTGTGACATCAGAAGAGCCATCTAATAGTCCTCTATCCTTTCATCCTAGACTACAAGCTCAAAATGGGGTGACTAATTACGAAAACTTGGAGAATGAAGAGGGTAATAACCCCCACCAAAGCTTGTGCAAACATATAGTCTAAGAGATATTAGCCTGAATACAAGCTAATCACTCATCTACTGAAAGCAAAGGATGCAAGCTTATAGAAATAGTGGATAACAATGGCCAAAGACCTATAATGCATCTATGAACCCTCTTGTTTTACAAGAGTGGATTAGGTTATGAAAAATACATTTGATATCGGAGAAGTACATGGCCATAAAAAGACCAAAGTAGCAGTTGTCTCCCTTATAGGGAAGGTTGATGATGGTGACATATAATGGAAGGAAAATATGAGAATAGGGCAACATGTGAACAATTTTGGAGTACTTAAGGTCAAAAGTTTACCCTATGCACATTCAAAAGTCAGAGCAAAAGAATTCCTGGCTTTAAAGCAAGGCGATTTGTCTGTTATGTGATATACAAGTAAGCTTTATTGAACTATTAAGGTTTGGTGCTCAATATGTTGCTACATATCATATGAGAATGACTAGGTTTAGATAAGGATTAGCTCCCTATATACAAAAGACCTAGCTACATAAGAAATAAGCAATAGTCAGAAGCTATGTGGACAAGTTGTTAAGATTAGTAGGTAGAAAATGAACTAACAATCACTACTTTACCACCTACAAAGAATGTGGAATGATAAAGGTACACATGGTAAACCCAATAAAACACATGACCCTAATTTTAAGAAAGATAATGACACTAGAATATCTAAACCTAAGTGTTCTAAGTGTGGGGGAACCAAACATAGCACTAAGGACTGTAGTATAGGCACAAATAAATGCCACTGGTGTAGAGAAATCCTTCATTATTTTACAAATGCCCCATAATATACCAAAAAGGTGTTAACGATGCTATAGGAAATTAAGGGCTAGCTCCTTTGGCACCCACAATGGGAAGAGCTTGCGTTCTTGATAGAAGGCATATAGTCAACACTAGAATGGTTACTATGGGTACCATTAACTGAACTCTACTCCATATCAGTTTTACTTAAATCAGGTTCATTGCATTAATTTCTAACTATTAGGGCTGCAACTCAACTGCAATTAGAAAGTATCAAGAAAACATAGAACTAAGTATAGTTTCCTACTGGGGAATTAGTGCCTTGTCCTACAATATACATCGATTTTCCCATTAAAATAGAAAACAAAGTGTTCCTAGTAGACTTTGTACTATTTGACATGGCTAAATTTGATTTAATCCTAGGAATTGATCAGGTAGAATGGCAGAGAGCCAAACTTGATTACCAAAAACATCAAGTGACCCTAATGGATAGTCTTGGTAAATAGGTATATGTACATAGTGATAAACATGACTTAGGAAAAATATTGGCTTTGTTTATAGAGACAGAGGGCAAGATTGTATGGGTTATATATGCTTTCTAGAGGAACAAGCGGAAAAGAGAATTGAGAAAAAAGGTAAATCTCGATAGTAAATGAGTTTATTAATGTATTTCCTAATGCGATTCTATCATTACCACTGCAAAGGGAAATAGATTTTGACGTAGAGCTTATTCAGGAAGCATAACCTATTTCAAGGCCACCATATTGAAAGTATTCAAGGAATAGTTAAAGGACTTGTTATATACAACCTAGTATTTCATCTTAGCGAGCACCTATGTTATTTGTGAAAAAGAAAGATGAAGCATTGAGGTGATATATAGACTATAGAGAATTCAACAAGATCACAGTTTATAATAAGTATCGATTGTCCGACATTGATTATTTATTTGATTAACTAAAAGGAATTGGAGTTTTCTGCAAGATTGACCAGATATTTTTGTTATCATCAATTAAGAATTAAACCCTCTGACATTCTAAAGATAGCTTTTAGGACCCATTACGATAATTATGGGTTTACAGCAATACCATTTGGGTTAATTAATACACAGTAATATTTATGGATTTAATAAATACAGCCTTCAGAGTATAACTAGATAAGTTTGTAATGGTTTTCATTGATGATATACTAATATATTCCCCAGAGGAAGAAAGTGATAAGGAACATTTAATGATCTTATTGCAAATGTTGAGGAACACAAGTAACATGCTAAGTTTTCTAAATGTGAATTTTGGCCAAAGAAAGTATCCTTTTTGGGACCTACAGTCACAAAAGAAGGTATTAAAGTGGACCCTCACAAAATGCAGGTATCTACGGGATGGTCTAGGCCTACACATGTTATGAAAGTTTGTAGTTTTTTTGGTATGGCTAGATATTATAGGACATTTATAAAAACATTTTTTTAAAAAAAAGATAGCATTGTCTCCTGCTAGCCCGTTGGAAAAAAAAAAAAGCTACACTGTTTCGGTGGGATAAGAGCTATCAAGAGGCTTTTCTAAACCTTAAGCACATACTTACCATTGCACCTATATTAAACTTAGCTGATCTCGATAAAGAGTTCACAGTGTGTAGTGATGCTTCTAAGTCAGGAATTTATCTGCGTATTAATGCAGAATGATAATGTTATTACGTATACTTTAAAGTAGATAAGCCAAATGATAAGAATTATCCATACGTGATGTAGAACTGGTAGTTATGGTTGCACTGAAAATTTGGAGACATTATTTACATGGAGCATCCAGTGAGATTTTCACACAAAAGTTTGAAGTATCTCTTTAACCAAAGGAGCTAAATTTAAGCTAGAAGGGATCGTGAATTGATAAAGGATTTTTACATACAAATACAATATCATCACCAAAAAAAAAAATAATGTGATAGTAGATGCCTTGAGTAGAAAAAGCTATCACATAGCTAATCTTACAAGAAGGATATCAGTTGAAATTTTAACAGATTCACAAAAATTATTAATGGAATTCATACAAGGAAATATAGGAATATTAAATTCACTTCAGTTATAGCCAAGTGGAAAATAATAATAAGGAGGTACAGGATTTTAAGATAAATATGGAAGAAGGAAACGCCCTTGATTTCATTTTGACGAGGGATGCTCAGATTTAATCAAAGGATATGTGCTCCACAAGGAGACCTTAGGATTGATATCTTAAGAGAAGCACACAATTCTAAATTACCTATTCATCCAACTGGTATGAAAATGTATATGATCTAATGTGAATGCTTTAGTGGACTAGTATGAAGAAAGATATAGTGCAACATGTTGGTAAATGTCTTCCATGTCAAATGATTAAAGCAGGGCATCAAAGAGCAAAGGAAAAATTAAGACCCCTATAAATTCCTTTATAGAAATGGGATTTAGTGTCAATGAATTTTATTGTAGGACTACCCATTACAAGTACCTAAAAAACATGCAATAGGAGTTATTGTGGATAGACTAACAATGTTTGCACACTTTTAGCAATAAATGAGACTTAGTCTATCGAGCAATTGGTATATATGTTTGTAAAAGAGATAGTGCGGTTACATGGGATTCTAAAGGACATTGTTTTATAAAGGAAGGCGAGATTTTTATCTCGTTTATAGAAACATTTCATAAAGCTATGAGAACCAAGTTATAGTTTAATAGTGCCTGTCATCCTTAAACAAATGGGCTCCCAAAAAGGGTTAACCAAGGTTTAAAGGACATGTTGAGCATATGCGCTTTGCTTTCAATACCAACGGGAGTAATATATATTGTTAGCATAGTTCTCCTACAGTAATAGCTAGCAAGCCACTATACAAAGGGCTCCTTTCGAGGTGGTATATAGGTATAAATATAGGACATCCCTTTTTTGGAATGACCTAGCAGAAACCATTGCCATAAGTTCTAATATAGTATGGGACATGATTAAAAAAAAACAAATCAAAGCAGTACAAAGAAAAATTAAAGCAACACAAGATGGAGAAAATTCTTATGCATATTATAGAAGAAAGCCTTCAGAATTCCAAGATCGCGATAAGGTTCTTTCTAAGGTGTCCCTCACTAGAGGGATAAAACATTTTAAAGTAAAAGGAAAGTTAAGTTATTGAAGGTTTGTATAAGAATATTTGTAAAATTGGCTATGTAGCTTACCAATTAATATTGCCCCCTAATCTACACCATATCCATGATATGCTCTATATTTCCTGATTATGAAAATATGTACGTAACCCCTCACATGTTATTGAGTACCAACCTTGAAACTGAAAACTAAAAGGGTTTGACTATGAGGAGGAACCGGTGAAAGTAGTGGATTATCGAGTTAAGAAGTTAAGAAACAAGGAAGTACTGTTAGTTAAAGTGGTATAGACCCATCATAGGATACAAGAAGCTACATGAAAAATGAAAGAAGATATGACGAAACGATATCCAGAGTAATTCACACATAAAAGTTCAAGTTTCAAGGACGAAACTTTTTTTAGGGGGCCAGGATATAACATCTCATCTTTAAGACCCTCATGGTATGTAGAAATTATTGGATGATTTATTTTATACTGATTTATATGGACCCCTCTAAGGAATACTCATATATGTGTCCTTTTAATTGAGTATATTACTATAAAAGATGACATTTGACTTTTATAGCAATTATTCTTCCTGTAAAATTTTATATGATAAACTTTTACTTTTTTTAAAAAAATTCATACATGAAGGCTATGGGTATCATAAGCAGCATGTGAAATCATATGAAATACTTGTGATTTTTAAAATTATCCAAAAACAAAACATGTGTTATTTGTTCAATTAGACTATATACAAGCTTAGCATTACAAGAATTGGGCCCCTAAGGTTTGACATTGAGTTGAAAAGATCAAGAAAGCTATGGTCATAGCTGTATAAGCATAAGCCACCTTATTAATTTACATGATAAGTAATTGTAGGTTGATGTTTGAGGTTTATTTTCCAAGGGTTGACATTTGATAGTCAATGAGTTCACACTCAGGTATAGAAATGATGTTTAACAATAGAAAAGTCAAGCAACCACTAAAGATTTATGGTTGCTAAACTTAACTAAATAGTCAGCCACAACATTTAAGGCAAAAAAGCTTGTTTGACAATTAAAGGAGAAAGAAGGTAAAAACATTCATGCGAAGCAATAAGACATATTGTATGGGCATAAATAAGTCATTGACACCTCAACCCAAATCTAAGTGCCACGACCAAGAGTAAAGCTAGCCAAGCTTACACGAAAAACATCAAGTGAGGGATACTTGATTGATTAGCCATCAACAGAGAATCTAGAGCCAAGTCTTCCTCCTCACCCTCCATGTTAAACATCTTCATTCCTTTGCTATATTTTTCCTTCCAAAACAAGCAAGAATGAAGGTGGGTGTGAGAAAAAAACCCATGCAATCTTAGTTAAAAGGATCGAGCTTCACTTCAAACAAGAATAAGACAAACCTAGTAAATTATTGAGGATATGACCAACTTTTCTAAAAAACCAGTCCAGGAAGACCTTGTAAGTTTGAAAAGGGGGCAAATGAGAAGAATTAAGGAAACCACGTCAAGGTACATTATTGTTTGTGTTTTTCACGTGCTAAATAAAACTAAATGTTTTCGTGTGCTTTTTTTTCCCCTAATGTTTTAAGGCCAAAAGATCTTATTGTCGAATGGATTATATGCATATATTTATAAGGCCAAAAATTGATTATTTTTGGTCATGTGTGGATAGCCATGACCTAAAATGATATTATGTTTAAATGTTACACCCTTTGGCAATGTAAGCTTAATGTGTGAGCTCAATTATAAGGAAATAATTCATTTTTGGTCCACTGTTGTTTGGTGTAATTATTTACTGAACTCACTTTTAAAAAAAAAAATTTTGAGACTTTTTTGCTTCGTGTAAATGCTTTTTGGGGCACAACCCTTTTGATTAAATGATTTCTAGATGACAAATATTTATCTTTATGACCTGGAACTTTACAACATTTCTATTTTTTATCCAGATGAGGTTCAAAGCACAAATACTCAAATTTTTTAGGAATTTTTTGTAAAATTAAGCTTGTATTAATGTTTGAACTTCTTATAATAACTTTACTGGTACCAATTATCACAATCAACTTCTTATATCATAAATATTATTTTTTCTGTGATTAAAGACCCACTATGCTTAGTAAAATAATTAAAGCTTAATTAGAAAGTTTTGACCATTGCTTGAACTTAGTTGGCGTTGGACCCTGACCTTCCTCCAGGTTCCAGTTTATAGAGATTGTTAATCTCAACCCCACCTTCCTTAGATCAAGCACAACACAAATTCGTTTGGTTTCCTACCTTGGACCTTAGTCACTAATCAAGTTTTTACATGTTTAAGGATAGTGAGACTTTAATCAATAATTCATAATGTTTCAGACATAAGGCTCGATTGAATCACATTCCCTACTACGAAACTTCTTTTATTGACAACTTAAAAGTAGAAATATTACAATGGAAAGATTTGAAGAGTGACTTAAACAACTTAGATCATCAGAGATGCTTGCTCATAGAGAAATGGAGATGCACGACTTCTTTCGTACTCAAGTATGTTGAAATGACAGTGTCTCTTCCCAGCAATTAGCCTCTCCTTTTATAGAGGAGATGGGCTACATAGGATGCCTTAATGGCTATAGCACGTACATTGATATTTTCACATGACTATATATGCACTCACATAGATACGGTAGACTGTATTATTTTATTGACTTGACACTTGATAAAATAGTATAATAATGGTGCAACAACCTTTTAGAGCCTTTAATGCTAACAATATTAGTCATTGATATTGAGATTCAACATGTCTTAATTTGCTATAATGTCCTCCAGCCCATTATTATCCAGATATTCATCAAAATTTTTATCAAGTTGAATATGCTCTGGATCCCTCTTTCAAATAATTCATGAAGATATTTCTGTCCTTTTTCTTGTAAGGATTTTCTAGCTTCAACGTCAGAGAGATAATTAAAGACATCTTCCGAAGCAACTCCCCTCCACCTTTATATATTTGCTAAGATCATTATAACGAACGAAATTAGTGTTCTTGCAATAGATTAGTATTTCCCCTTGCTTAATTAATGCCCACATTTGAAGATAAATGTTGTAAAATGCTGATGGCTCTTACTAAAGCAGGATTACTAACTACATCTTATCGTTCTGAAAGCCATTCTCATCACTAATCATTGGGATCGTCTAAATCAACCAATTAAACCAAATAATAGGCTAGTTTGAATTTTTTATTTTCATACTCAATTACTGGGCAATGTACTTTGATATACAAACTTCTATTGTATAGAATTTTTGTTGGACCATGGGAGATGTGGATCCTCTGAAATATGCACAGTTAAAACTTAGTTAGTCTTTAGAAGAATGGGTACTTTGGATATGGGATTTTCATGAAGTAAGCTATCATTCCATATTCCCAGGCTTCCATAATGGGGTCATCTGGAGAGATTGAATTTGCTGGGAGTTTAACGCCCCCAACTACACATCTATCAAGAAGGAAATCACAGTGCTCTATGACTCTCAAATATCATAAGAATAATTATGATAGTAGTAGATATAGGCTGTATGCCTGTTGTTGAACCATTGAACATTAGCACTTATTTTTTCTTGAATATAATAAGGATGCCTGATGTATGTCAAGTTTGTAAGCCTGGAATTAACCAAACCTAGCAACTCAACATGAAAGATATGCACTGTAATAAAGGTGTTAAACCACCAACCTTCCCAAAGCCTAAGCACCAGAAGATCAGATAAAGGGTTCACTCACTAAACACCACAAATAGTAGGATAAAGTTTAGAGATATTTGAGTTGCAATCAGCAAACTAAGTGTATTTCATATCATAATCTATCCCTTACAATGAAAATGTAGGATTTTATATCAAGCCTTATGCACTCTAACAACGGCTAACACTGAAATTACAAAGGAGCAAAAATAGCAGAAATCAATTTGAAGTAAACGGCCAAAAAACAGCAGTTATGCCTTGATCATTGACGCCTAATGGTCTTACTAATCTCTATTATTAAGGGTGTCAAGCTAATGAAACTTGAAAGGACTGTTAATGATGGCTTTTGGATGCAATTTGCAGTAGCTAATCTCGCGATCAAGTCAGCTGACAGCAGGTACAATCCTTAATCCATTGGATCAAAGAGAATTTCATATGAGTTTGTGGTGGTTAAAAGATGATGCTGTTTTATCTAAATATGCAACTTTGGGACCTTGAATGATGATAATTTTGACGCCATTTGAAGTCCTTAAATGAGCTAAAATGAGTTTCTATATTGGAGCCAAAAAATAATCCGCTTAACTACTGCTGAACTGGATCTGATTACATGAACTGCCCAGGTAGAGATCAAGCAACCTTTATCATTTACTAGCTTATTTAGGAGCTATCAAATCAGCTAGGTTACTTTCCAAAAGGGACTGATGCTCCTTGCCTCAAAATAGCTGACAAATGACTGATGGAACACCTTAGGAATGCATTGGAATCAAATAACCTTATTGATTTACATTGACTAAGGCAGTTGTGTTAGCCTCAAAATGAGCTTTCGGTTGTTAGTAGAATCCCCTAAGGTATCCAATATAGCAAGAACCTCCCTAGGCAAACCTCAAAATTGAATTGTTTCCCCTCACAGAACTGATCTTTGAGATGATCAATGAGCAATGCCTTTCCACTCTTTGGCTATCTTTGAAAGGTATTTACGCCTATAGTTAGTATTTCTTGTAAGGTAATTATCTCAGTTTCATATCAAAAAATTTTTCATATCTAAACTTATATAGAATCTTTGAAAAAGGCTTTCCATAAGTAAGAAAGAAAAGACTTTTTCTCCTTGGGATCTGATTCTACACCGCTGCTCAATACCTTAATGGATCGACTCTACTACATATGTTAATTCCTAACTTCTATCTATCTTATATATAGGTATAAGTAAGTAGTTCTTAATGTATTGGCCCAAAACCTTGTTATTAGATCTTTACGTTGCTTCCTCTCTATCAATTCTCGATTTCTTTTTATCCATAGACATTGAAAAAAGGTACCTAAGCATTTCTCATTTCATCATATTTGAACTTCTGTAAAGTTTCTTTGTTTGGTCATTTTGGACGATGCAGATGTAGCAAGCCTTTTTTTTTTAAGTATAAACTAGCAGATTTGGTCTTCCTTTTTCTTTCTATAGTGGAGATAGTCACACGTAATGATAGATCACTACCATATTATTAAAAGCTTAAACTAAACATTAATTTGCATTATCTTCCCCTGTTTTGAAAGGATTTCCCTCAAATCCTCATACTCAATCTCATCCTCTATATAGGGACTCAAGTCTACTACATTAAAGGTGGCTAAGGCAGCTATGTCTCCAGGGACCTCTAGTTTGTAGACATGAGCTCCTACCTTAGCCAACACCTAAAAGGACCATCTACTCTTTCCATTCGCTTGCTTTTCCTCCTTGTAGAAAGCTTCTCCTTCCTAAGATACAGCCAAACAAGACTACCTGGTTGATACTAAACCTTCTTTCTATTTTTGTTGGCCTTAATCTTGTAGGTCTCATTAATCTCCTCTATGTGAGCCCTAATTTGTACATGTAACTCCCTTATTTCCTTGGCTCTTTCCTTAGCTTCATAACTAACCTTGCATTTAGTAGGTAGTGGAATAAGGTCAATTGGAGTAAGTGGATTGATCCCATAGAGTGCTTCAAAGGGAGGATAACCAGTAGCTGTAGCTAGAGCTCTATTGTAAGCAAATTCAGCATGTGGGAGCTTGAGGTCCCACTCTTTCAAGTTCTTTTGGACCAAGGTTCTGAGGAGGGTAGATAAGGTTCTATTTATGACCTCAATTTGGCCATCAATTTAGGGATGGCATGTGGTGCTATACAGCAGTTTGGTTCCTAGCAGATTCCATAAGCTTCTTCAAAAGTGGGATGGAAACTTGGTGTCTTTATCACTCACTATGGTCCTAGGTACTCCACGAAGCCTAATGATCTCCTTGAAGTACAAATCTACAACGTAAGAGGCATCATCTATCTTGTGACAGGCCATAAAGTAAGCAATTTTAGAAAAGCTATCAACAACCACCATCTCTAAGTCCTTCCCTCTCTCTGTGCTTGGTAAAGCCACTACAAAATCCATGCTGACATCTTCCTACGGCCTCAAAGGAACTCAAAGTAGAGTGTATAGGCCTTGATGGAATCGGCTCTTAGCTGTATGGCAGATGGAGCATCTGGATACAACTCTGTGGATATCTTCCCCCATTTTAGGCCAAAAGAAATGCTCCCTAAGGATGTTTAGGGTCTTATTCAATCCAAAATGGCCTTCAAAGAATCCTACATGGGCTTCCCTAATCAATAACTCTCTTAAGGGGCAAACTAGAACACACAATTTATTCCCCTTGAACAGAAATCCCTCTTGCATCACATGGGGTCCTTGGGCTAGAGTATTCTTCAGCAATTCTTAAAATGCTGAGTCCTCATAATAATAAGATTGCATGGACTGCAATCCCAAGAGCTTTGCTCCTAAGACTGAGATAAAAGTGTACATTCTGGAAAGGGCATTAGCTACCACATTTTTAGTGCCCTTTTTGTGCCTTGTAGAAAAGGTAAAAGCTTGGAGAAACTCTACCGACTTAGTGTGCCTGGCATTGAATGTAGGCTATCTATCGAGAAACTTAAGTGCCTGATAATCAGAGTGAAGAAAAAAGGCCTTTGGCTTGAGGTGGTGACTCCAGTGATTCAATGCCCCCACTATTACATAAAATTCCTTATCATAGGTTGAATAGTTGAGCTTGGGGCCACTGATCCTTTCACTAAATTACGCTTCCTGAGTTGAGTTAGAGCAGCCCCAATGCCTACTCCACTAGCATCACACTCAACCTCAAATAACTCCTCAAAGTTAGGTAGTGCTAAAAGAGGTACCTCATATAGCGCTAAAAAAGGTACCTCATATAGCCTCTATTTGCTGGTTTCAAATGCCTTCTGAGTTGCAGAACTTACACTTTTCAAGCTGACCATACAACTTCTGATCTTTGAGTGCAAAAAAGACTTGTTTCAGGTGGCTAACATGCTCCTATTCAGTTTTCATATACACAAGAATATCATCAAAATAAACTACCACAAATAAACCAATACAAAGTCTGAGTACTTCATTCATTAGCCTCATGAAAGTGCTTAGGACATTAGATAGCTCAAATGGCATGATAAGCCATTCACAGAGCCCTTGTTTGGTTTTAAAGGTAGTTTTCCACTCATCTCCTTCCCTCATTCTGATCTGATGATATCCACTTCTTAAATCAATCTTGGAGAAAACTTTAGAGCCATGAAGATCATCTAATATGTCATCAAGTTTAGGAATAGGGTACCTATATATGATTGTAATGTTGTTAATGGCCCTACTATCTATGCACACTCTCCAACTTCCATCCTTTTTTAGCACCAAGAGAGCTGGTACTGAACATGGACTCATGCTCTCCCTCATATAACCTTTATCAATAAGTTCTTGAACCTGCCTTTGTAAATCTTTCTTTTCAGTGGGGTTGCATCTATGAGCAGGTTTGTTAGGTAAGGCGACTACAGGAATCAAGTCAATTTGGTGTTCAATCCCCCTTTTGGGAGGAACGCTAGGAGGAAGGTCTTGAGGAAAGACATCCTCAAACTCTTGAAGTAAGGACTAGATTAGGGGATGAAAGGATGTGGGATCTATACTAGTGGTAGACACCACCATGAGGATAGCAAATATGGGTTTGCCCTTGGATATAGCTCTCTCTACTCTTCCCCCATTGATAAGTAAAGCACTTTCTTTGAGTTTTTCCCTCCCAGTTTCAGGTTTGTGTGTTTATTTAGGACCTAAAGGAGTTGAGGTCAATCTTTTGGCATTTAGCTTAAAAGAGTAGGTGCCGAACTGCCCATAGTGAAGGATATTTCTATCATACTGCTAAGGCCTACCAAGGAGCAGATAGTAAGCATCTATAGGCAGTACATCATAAACAACTTTATCCTTGTATTCCCCAATAGAGAAAGCTACTAAAGATTGCCTAAACTATTACCTCATTCGCCTTTTCGAGCCATTACAAGGTATAGGGTTTGGGATGCTTAATGGTGACAAGTTTGAGCTTACTGACTAATTTTGTGGAGGCCATATTAGTACAACTTCCTCCATTAATGATTAGGTTATAAGTTTTGCTGGCTAACTTGCATCTAGAGTGGAAGATCTGCTCGCTTTAGTTTGCTTCTAGTACGCCTTAAGTGGCATGAAGCATCCTTTTGATCATAAGCATCTCCCCCTCTTTTGGAGGTAGGTAAGAGGTCTCTCCTTCTTTTTTTGTCTCTTCTTCATCCTCTTCTATCTCCATCTAGTATAGATCTTCAATTTCTTTGATGGTGAGGACCCTTCTGTTTGGACAGTCTGCTTGAAAATAACTATAGCCGTGGCATTTAAAGCATTTTTTTTTTTTGGTTCTTAGGAGCTTCCTTAGCTATGTCCTTGCACTTTCCCTTGCCTTTATCCTTTTTGAGAGAGGGGTCTGACCTATAGGAGTTGAAAGTCTTGCCTAGAACAGAAGGTTTGGCTGGGGGTAGACAGGTAAGTCCTTTTGGACTTGAGTTGTTTTTTAACTTTGACAGCCAGTTTTCATGCATCCTCAAAGGTCCAGAAAGGTTGGAGCTCAACCTTACCCAGAATAGTGAGGTTTATCCCTTTGAGAAACCTAGTAATGGTCTATTTAGGTTCTTCCCTCAAGCTACATCTGATCTAGAGCTGCTTAAACTCCCAATGTACCGTTCGACTCTCATGCTTCCTTACTGAAGAGAGGTAACTCTCAAGTAAAGTTCTTGCTTATGGGTAGCTGACAAAGACCTTTTATCCATGTGCTTCTTTAGTTCAACCCAAGTTTTGATCTTGGATTTGCCTTTCAAGGCCCTAGTCCTCTTCAAGTTCTCATATTAAAGTGAAGCATATTGCTTTAGTTTTAAAACAGTTAGTTTGAAGGCCTTTTCTCCTGAATATCCCTTGATCTCAATGATTCTTTACATGGATTGCACCCACTTTAGGTATTCCTCAAGTTTTAAACTCCCATCAAATTCAGGAGCTTCTGTTCTAAAATCCTTAATATCTTCCCTTTGAACTCTCTTTCTCCTAGGTCTAGTTTCCCCATTAGAAGAACTACTACCATAATAGTAATCTAGGGGGGTTCAGAACCACTAGGAGGGCCCTATGGAGGATCCCAATCCCGATGCCTAGGTTGAGTCATGAGTAGCTGGATTTGAGTAGTCAAGGTCCCAATATTCTCTTAGATTTCCTTGATGGCGCTATCCCTTCTGAGTTCATGAGTTTATTCCAGTGAAAGCCCTCTAGGAACTCTAATAGGCTGTTGAGGAGGGGCATAAGTAGTATCCTCTCAGCCATGTTCTTCAGGTCAAGAAAATAGGGTTGGCAGTGGCTGTTTGAGGAGCTTGGTGCTTTATGGTTAGGCTATGTTTAGTTCAGGGTTCTTTTATAGTTTATTCAACAATTTTTGAAATGTAAAGGAGGAGAATGAGCTTAGAAATAAGCAAGTAACAATAGCAAGTAAAGTGAAACTCATCAAGAATCAAAGTTCAGCTCTGATACCAGATGATGCATGTTAAGTCGATAAGCGTGGAATTAACCAAATCTAGCAACTCAACATGGAAGGTATGCCTTGGAATAAAGTTACTAAACCACCAACAAAGACTAAAAGGAACTTACCACTAACCTTCCTAAAGCCTAAGCAGCTGAAGATTGGATAAAGGGTTCACTAACTAAACACCACAAATAGTAGGATAAAGTTTAGAGAGATATGAGACGATTTTTGCTTGCTAGCAGCAAACTAAGGGTTTTTCATACATAATTTTTCCTTACAATGAAAATGCAGGCTTTTATATCAAGCCTTACTCACTCCAACAACAGCTAACACTGAAATTACAAAGGACTAAAAATAGCAAAAATCAGGTTGAACTAAATAGCCTAAAAACAGCAGTTATGTCTTGATATTTGACACCTATTGATTTTGCTAATCTCTATTATTGAGGTGTCGAGCTAATGCAACTTTAAAGGACTACTAATGATGGCTTTTGTATGCAATTTGTAACAGCTAATCTCACGATCAAGCCGACTGATAGCAGATACAACAACCCTTAACCCATTGGATCAAAGAGAATTTCATGTGACTTTGTGGTGGTTAAATGATGATGCTATTTGATCTAAATCTACAACTTTAGGACCCTCAATTGTAATAATTTTAACACCTTTTCAAGTCCTTAAATGAGCCAAAATGAGCCGCTATGTTGGAGCAAAAAAATATTCCCTTAAACTGCTACTGAACTGGATCTGATTGTATGAACTGTTGGGGTAGAAATCAAGCAACCTTTATTATTTAATAGCTTATTTAAGAGCTATCAAATGAGCTAGGTTGCTTTCCAAAAGGGATTGATGCTCTTTGCCTCAACATAGCTGACCAATGACTAATGGAGCACCTTGACACTACACTAGAATCAAATAACCTTATTGATTTAGATTGAATAAAGTTGTTGTGTTAGCCCCAAAATAGGCTTCTGGTTGCTGGTAGAATCTCCTAAGGTATCCACCATAGCAAGGACCTCCCTAGGCAAGCCTCAAAATTGAATTATATCCCCTCACAGAACTGATCTTTGAGTTGATCAGTGAGCAATGCCTTCCCACTCTCTATCTGATAAGCTTGAACGAAACCTTTCTGCATCAACACCTTAGGTAATTCATTTGTAACTCTAAAAGTATAAATCTTTGTGCTATTAGATAGGCAAAATATAGCAAACTAAAGCGTAACATGCTTTTTGTATGAAATTTCAAAACATCCATAAGGATTCTACTAGGAGAAACCCGTTTTAGCAGTAATGGCATTTCATTTTGGATATCCTCCTTTCGAGTAAGAGTTATGATATGATGATCACCATTGGCGAGTTCTCGAGTTAAACTATCTACTAGAGAATTGTTCGATCCATATGTACATTTAATAGAGGAAGAAAACAGGATAAGCCATAATTACCAGCACAAGAGTCACCCGTGTGCTTGCATATTTGATAAATTCTTTATCACAAAAGCAAGTATACCTTTGCAATCAATTCGAATAAGAAAAGGTTTGGGGCTAAAAATATTAAGAACTTTTCAATTCCATTATGACTGCAAGGATTTCGTTTTTCATCGTGGGACAGTTGTATTCTACTTTATTAAAACTTTCACTATAATATTTATAGAGTTTTTCTCCTTCTTTGATTTTGAATACAACTCTCTAGCGTTCGTTGTTGACATCTGTCTCAAGAATTAAATTAGTTTCTTTATTAGACAAATTAAGAATAGGAAGATTTTTACACATTTTTTTGAAGTTCTGAACAATCTTTGAATCACTAGGGGTCCATGTCAAACTTACTTCTTTCTCGAGTTTCTACTACAATGGTTTCCTCAATTTAGCTAGATCTTTAATGAAATTTGAAGCATAGGTAAGACATCCAAGAAATCTTTCTAATTGCTTCATATCTTCAATTATTTCAGGAAACTTTTCTATTTTTTCTAGAATATATTTTTGTAGGATGATTGTCAAACTTTTATCTCTAGACCTAAAAACTTGAATTCTTGTTCAACATAAATGCACTTATTCTTACCAAGAATGAGTCCATGCTTAATGAATCTTTGGGTGATAGCTAAGATATCATCTTTTGTGCTATTCTTTAGTTCTGGAAAAGACAATGATATCATCAATATCAACTAGATAGTAGTGATTAAAATGTTTGAAGATGTTATCCATTCTTCTTTGAAATATTTGGAGTCCATTTTTAAGACTAAATGGCATTACTATCCACTCATGATGTCCTTGAGGGGCACTAAAAGTAGTTAAAGGAATGCTTTATTTATCCATTTTTATATGCCAATATTTGCTTTTACAATCCATTTTTGAAAACCAAGAGGCTCCTTGAATTTTGTTGAATAGAAATATTTTGTTAGGAATTTAACAATCATCAAACACAATATTATCATTAAGTTTTTTATAATTGATTACCATTCTAACTTTTCCTCTTTTGTCTTTAGTATAATTTCTTACCATAAAAGTGAGACTAATGTAAGGATTCTTACTATTCCTAATTAGCCATTTATCTAAAAGTTCTTTGATTTGCTTGTCAAAGTCTTAGATATCTTGGTGTGTATACATCGACTAATAGTGTTAGGATTTAACAATGTGATTTTTGCGAACATATTATCTTTATCCCAAAATTTTTGAGGATTACTACAGTAGAGTTCTTCATATAATTGCTCTTGTTGTTCACCAATTTGCTATTTAATGGATAACTCAAGTAGTGAGATTGTTAGTACTATTTAACATTGTCTAGCACGCTAATTGCATGTAAACTCAATTTTTTGGTGTGTGTAAGCTTTATTTAATTTATCAAGAGGAAATAAATGACCATTTATTGTGAATATTATTTGATTTATGGTCTGTGTATATGGAGAATATAATCTCTGAAAATTATTTCTAATAATCATATCATGAGAGAGTTAATTAGTAGCCTATAGAACTAGTATAATGCATTGAACTACTCCTATTTCTATAGATAACCCTTCTATGGCTTCGTTGTGGCTCATAATGCTATTATCAATTATTCTTATTTATAAAAGATTCTTGGCTTTTTTGACATAAATTCTAGAAATAATAATCTTTTTCCAAAATAGACAGAACAACCGCTATCTATGTAGGCATATAATTCATATTTATTATATCGCTCTAAATATACATTGATTGGGATGTAGATGCTATTAGGGTTTGTATCTGTTACTTCATAGCATATTTCCTCAATCATGCTTTTGACTAATTCATCCTTATAGATTGGGTCACTAATAGTTTTTGTTTTGTACCTAATGACTTTCCTATCTAGACTCATATTTTAGTCTACACTGTGTCTTCTAGGCTTAAAATTCATTCTACTCATTTCACTAGTCATATTAATTGTATCATCTTCTTTGAGATCTTCTTTAGTCATCGAAGATCCTTCTTCCCATTCTGATCTTGTACTCATGCTTCTTAATAATTGGGGTTTTATGGTAATTTTACCATTCTCATCAATTTTATTACATTTTTCTTGTTGATTTTTATGGGATTGAGAAAGGTAGATATCTAAGACCTATCAATTCTTATTCCTGCGGTTTGGGTTTTATCCGTTGAATTTTTTGCATTATCGTAGGAGTTTTAGGTTTTTATGCCTCTATCATTGTTGTTCTTATTGTTTGGATCTATAGTCTTATTTAGTTTGTAGATTATTTTCCAAAATATTCTTAATGGTACCTCCGCTTTCCATGTCCATGCCAACTATTTTTATTTCAAGAGATAGGAAGTGTTTGGAAAATTCATCTTTTAGGCTTACATAATATCTAGGTCGGTAATTGAATCCTACTAATCTATTATAAAAATTGGTCTTAATCCTTATGATAATTTGATCATTAAATTTGGTATGTCTGATGTCACAGAGCAAAGTATAAAGATCAATAGCTTTGCCATAATACTGTAATGAAGTAATTTGTACTTGAACACTTCCAACATGGATATACCTATACTTTCTATCTTTGTTATGCTTAAAGATTTTTTTCCATTTAATGAGATTAAATTCTCCCACAACACACTCATAGCATATATGTACTTACTTTTTAATTGAAAGATGAATTATTTATAGATTATGTCTTTCTGAATTATAGGAAGTACCAATCTCCTTTAACTTCTTCATTCTCTATATAGCAAATTTTGCTCCTTGAAGATCACCAAGACCAATTGAAATTCTTTCCATCATGTGACTAGTTTCTTCATGGTTTTACATTACTGTCCTACTTGTCTGCATGTCCAATACTTGCAGTTGTTTTTCCTAGTAGTACAATATGCGGCTTTTCTAAAAAATATTCCTTTTTTTACGACTTCATTTGTTATAATATTTTCTTCTATATTTCTCTCTCCTTTGCTTGTTAAAGTCTTTTTCTTATAAAATGTTATTTTTCTTCTCTTCTTAGGTTCTTTTCCCCATTGATGAGAATTATCCAAATATGCTAGAAAGTGTTTTTTTTTTTTTTTCATTTTCTTTTATTTTTGGACATCAAGATACTGATCATTAATCTATTTTCTTAAATAAGAGATTCTTGTATCAAGGGTATCAATGATATTTGCTTTTTCAAGACATGTAATGTATTTTTCGTTGATTATAGAATTGATTGGATATGGTAGTTTTTCATAAACCATACCAACATTGCTTTCATTAAGTCCAATTTTGTAATAATATTAACTAAATTCAGTAATATAATTCTCTAGATATCTCAAATTCCATAATTATATGTTGTTAATCTTTCTTTGCATTCTCTATCTTTTCCTTCGAAATCAAGTTGAGCTCTAATAAATTCAGTTTTGATTTCTTTACATTAATTTTTGAATATTACAACTGGTGTTTCCATCATTCTTAATACATTTTTACATTCCTCATCTAGTGAGTCATACTAGTCAGCTACAGTGCCAGAAAAACTATGTCGATATAGTTTAGAAAATTTTCGGCAGTCCATGTAATATTTAAGTTTAGGACACTATTCATAGCTCTTTTCTAATGCTCAAATATTTCTTCTCTATTACGAGCTCCATCGATGTTTAAGATGTTTCATGCTTGGATAATTGGGATAAGGTTAATTTCTTCAGAGGAAGTGGTCATTCTTAGGATAAACCCAAAGGAAAAGTTAATCATACGACCTATCGGAACGTACCTATGTATCATAAAATGGGTATTTCTTCTAGAGGGTTCACCAAATTCTTCAGGTTTAGGAACTAGAACTACTTTGGTTCGGGTACCCAAACCAAAAGAGATTTTGGTTCGAATGCCCAAAATTTTGAGTCAGTAGACGAGCTATATCTGAATCAGTTTGGGTTTTTGTTTACCTAATAACGCACTTCTTTCGTAATTTTTTTAATTTCTCCTAATAATTCTTTGGTATCATAATATAAGTATTGTTATTTATGCTATAAAATACGGCCGTATTGTACCAAATTATACTTGATATTATTACACAATATGCCAATATCATACAATACCTTACCACCATTCACAATTCAAGGACTCTATACTTCCATAAAGCAAAAGCTTACCAACATCATATTCATGCCCAACTCACTAAAGGACCTAGACATCCAAATAACTCAATACAATGAAGTCAAAATATTTGTATTGTTGGGGCTTGAGGATATTTGACTTATAGAGTCTTTAAAGAAGGAAAATTAAAAAAATATTTTAAAATACTTAAAAACAAACGTTTCAGGCTTTTAGGTAACTGAACTCTCAAAATGCTTGAACTGCACCCAAACCAGTAACCCCAAAAAATCGGTTCTGGTACCTGAACCAAAAAATTCAAAATATTTTAGTTCAGATACACGAAATTTCAAATTAAATAGCGAGTCTTCAGTTCGGGTAATTGCTTCCGAATATTTTTGAGCACCTCCCATTAGGAACAACACTATTAACTAGATTGGACTCGTTTTCATTTATGTTAAATTCTTCTCCAATCTCATTAATTTCATCATCCAACACCATTTTACCATATTTTTATCTGGTTTCTTTCTAATTTCTTCCAAAGAAACAACATTAGGATCCTCTAATTTAATTAGGTCTATCTGCTAATATATGTTTTCTTCTAACTAGACATTACTAGTTTCTTCATTGTTATTAGATAATGCATCTTGTTTTTCACCTATTACGCCTGTGATTTTTGTCTAGTTCTTCTGGATTTTGTTCTTTATCAAATATATTCTACAATTCCTTAAGATTATACTGCTTATACTCCATCCTCTTTTTCTTTTTCTGTTTTTCAAATGATTTTTTGGTTGATTTTTCTTTTTGGATTTTTATATCATGCAAAGGAAATGGATTCTTGTTCTTTGGGTATATTTATATTGAAATGGAGTACCAATACTTACATCAGATTTTTCACTATGTCCAATTTCGTAAATTAAAGAAAGACGGATTACAGACAGTTACTTCTTAGTCTCCTTAACTTCAGTCTTAATTTCTGCTAATTCGGCTTTTAATTCTACAACTGCATCAGTGATATAGTTTAATTGCGGTGTTACTGAAGTGGTTCCTTTTAGAGTGTGCAAACATTTGAATAATTAGGAGCAGAACAAAAAGTTGACGATTCTAGCATTAACCACAGTTATTTGCCCCAAATGAAAGCGGACTTTGAGTAGCAGCTATGAGAAGACTTCCACTGAAAATTAAATCAGAAAATGATTCTAGCATTAACCACAATTATCTTAGTTATTTTTGATCACGTGGCTGTGATACCAAATAAAAGAGGGCTTCGATTAGTACTTATGAGAAGAACATCACATGCACAAAACTAAAACTTTCAAAAGTAAGTTTCTAAGGATTGGGGTTAAAAATGTAAATTTCAAAAACGTGGTGCACTATATATAATTTTAAAAGTTAGTTTGGTCAACTTTGGTTCCAGAAATTATTTGCCCCAAAGTTGCATGGACCGAAAAATCATTTTTGAAGTTGTGGATTCAGAAAATTATTATCCTAACCTTGTGGAATTTATCCAATTATAAGTACATATATATGTTATTGAATGGCTAATTAAAAGGTTATATCTTCTTACTAGAGCTCAACCCAAGGATAGACAGTCTTTTCATATCTACGGACTCAATTATCTCGTTTAAACCTTAGTTTTCACATGCACAAGGGCTATATGCATAAGGGTAACGTACACACTTGCATTGATTTTATCATTATTGTGCATGTCCCCACACTCGCTTTCCAAAAATCAAGGTAAAGGAAAGGATAGAGAGGATCAATAATGCATCTGTCATTGGATTACTATGCGTGCAAGGTCCCAGTAGTTCGACTTAAGTTGGCTCTCAAACGAAAGTAGGCTAGGCGTAGGATGCAACTAAAGTATTTCCATTTGCAGTCTATAAACATGAGATGCAACTTTAAAGTTTAGTACTTGTTTTAAAGTTTATGTTTAACTAATGAATACAGTTTATTGCTTGGCATATGTGTTTTCACACCTTATTTAAAAAAAAGATATTCCATTTGATAGTGTTGTGTTTTTGAAAAATGCTTTTGGTATACGGTGTGGAAATAAATATAAGTTCTAGTAATAATATTCATCAATTGAAATTTATAGAACATATCTTCATTTATGTACTGTGCACCAAATATTTTTCTCAAAAGTATAGCAGTACCAAGTGGAATATCCTAAAAAAGGGCTTTTGAGCCTTGCTTGTCAATTTTAGCAAGTGGTCCTAGTACCCCTTGATTAATCAATTCTTCTGCTGTCAAATCTCACCTAATTTTTCTAACAAATATAGTTAAGGTAATAATCAAGGGATTTTACAATAAATAAATAAATATATATATATATATAATGACTTAGCATAGCATAGTTTCTTTGATAAAGTCGTTCATACTTCATCAAAAATTTGGCTATATAATTTGCATTTGAAAGCTAGAGAAATATCTGATATGGTTAATTGGATTAATTAGATTAATTGTGAATTAATTAACTACTTCTTTGCAAAATTATTATGTGTTTGATGTCTAAAAGTTGGGATTAATTTATTAGTATCCGCTACATTAAAGCCAGTATCTTTTGGAAGCATAGAAACACATTTCAAATGCACTCCTGCAGAAAGACCAAAGGCCTACTTTATGCACTAAGCAACAATCACATCAAAAGTAGAAAGGAGCTAACTTGCCTTATCTACAATACCCAAAAAATTTCTGGGGAATATAAAAAGTAGAAATTCATTTGAATTAAGTAAGAGGAAGAAATTCCTAATTTTCTAAACTAAATGTGAAGAAGAAATTCTCAATATCATTAATTAAATGTAGGGACATAATTCCTTATTTCTTGAGCTTGGAATTGAAAGTCGTGCGTGTCTACACTCAAACTCAATAGTTTAAATTTGAGGGTGGGATATTTGGATAGGAAATGATAGATTAATAGGGTTATCCTAAAATCAGCAAGTTAGTTAAGTCGTAAAGGATGTAGCATTTTTGGACCGATCTAAATTCCAGCATGTAGTGCAAAAAAAAAAAGAGAAATCAAAACAAAAAGGGAGAAACCCCCACCACTTTGCCGACCCTCCCCAATAAAAGGAAAATTATTTCTCTTTTTCTCCTTTCTTGAAATTAAAAACCATACTTTCTCTCTTTTCCACTCAAAACCCCTAACATGAGAGAAAGCTCTCTTCATGTGCAGCAACATATGGTTGTATTGTCTTTTCTTCTCACAACCCCTTTCACCATCGCTTGAAGGTTAAGAAATCCATTTTTTTTTTTTTCAATCCATGCTCATTACGTGGTTAAAAATGCGATTTCTCTCTTATATATCACAAATCTTATTCAAATAATTGCTAAAAATTTTTAACTTCTCCTTCTTGTTCTAACTTATCAAATTTTGGTCAACTTTCGGTAGGGAAGTGATTAGATTGGGAACTCTCTTGGTGAGGAGAAAAACCAAAGTTTTCTTAGCAAGTAATCAATTTGTGGGAATTTTTGAGAATTAGGTGATATGAAAGTTTAAAATGTTTATACCATATAAATCTTCGTCTATGTTATTTCTCCCTTGAATACAAATTTTGTGTTAATATAACTTCATTTACCCTTTCAAATTATTCAAAACCTAAAATGCTTGCATGTTTGAATTCTATCTGAAACCCTCAAATTACTTGGAACACTTGGGAATTAATTCTGGTGTAAATTTTTGATGCGTTATAACCCCAAATGTATAGTTGTCTTGCAATTTTTAACCATTTCATTTGGACTTATGTGGGAAGGGTACATCTGACATATTGAAACTATGTAAAACTGACCGAAACTTGACACCCTGAGTGTTCTGACATTTTTACCCCACTTCATGTTTGAATATGACCATGGACCTAGAAATAGTATTGGTAGACCTCATCCTAAGGTTTCTATTTTAGGTCTTCAAGTCAATCGGAGTTGTGTGTAATTTATTATAGAATTTCCTATTTAGACTAAAAATCTAGTCCTAATAATCCTGCAACCTAAAGACAAATATTGAAAAGAAAAATAAATTTGTGCATGCCCATGTATAAAAGTAAAGTTTAATGGCTTCCGAGGTAGAAGGGCACCAGATGGTACCATTAAGGGCTATAGGAGATATTGCTTAACCACTTAATGTAATTTTTTTCTAATTATAGTTTATCCTTATCTACGTTGAGTTCGAGTCAGCAATAGTCATGCAAGAGAGGTGATGTATGTTCAAGAATTTGTGATATCGTTGTGTGTAGCTATGATTGTTGTTGTCTTATTTGACATGGCATTTGGTTTGTTATATTATCATTTTGGGCTCATGTCTATTTTATGTTTTCAATGAATACATTTCTATTGGAGTTGGATTTTAGCAGTTTAATTCGGTAAGGCCTGTGTTAAAAGAATTTACTATCTCATTCCCGAAAATTAGTCCTAGAAGGTTATTGAATTCCTAAATCAATAATTCTCTAATTTGTTTGGAGCCATTTTTCAGTGTCATGTTTAGTGAAGTCATCTTTTTTTCCTTACTTTGGACAAGTGTCAGTCTAGACAAACGCTTTATGTTCAGCATAGGTTTATACAATCTTTAATTTCTCCCTTTTCCCCAGATGGACTTTGCACTAATATTACTAAATTTTTTTTATGTTTTTGCAGTTGCATTACTAAGTTTACCCATCTCATTTTTAAAATGCATTGTGTTTAGGTGTGCACTTTAATGGGGATTTCAGATATGAGTTTTAGTGGCGAGGATTTCCCATAAGCAAGCATTATTACTAACTCTAGAGAAACATAGATTGGTGACCAAGTTAATGCTACCAAATTATGCTTGTCCTAAGATTATTAATTACTTTAGTTTAATTCAGGATTTAATAATGGAAAATTAACATAGTATGTGTTACAAATTCTATTCGTATCCTGAGCCTTGTGTCCTTCTTAAAAAGACATGATGGTGACACCCTAGGGGCTATCCTTGACTCATACTTGGATTCTTAATTGTTTAAATAATTCATTAAATTCAGGTTGTTTTAGATTTGTATCGGAAAGGAAAGCAGGAGCCTAATCACGAACCAACCTAAGAGCACTGTGTAGTTATAATACGAATCATGAGTCGTATATAAGGAAAAATTCTAGGTAACACTATCCACTTGTTTTTATTTATTTGTTGCTAGCTCTAGATGTGAACTCGTCTTTATGCATGTGCGCCACCTAGATGCTTCACTAGGTTGATGGATAGTCTCTTCCTTCTTTTGTTTCCACATGGAGGCTAAGATAGCCTTGTTGAGCCCACCATGCCATTGCTATGACTTACTCACTCATTTTATAATTACAACCCCCAAACTTGCCTACATTGCTAGAGCGTGGTACTCATTACTATGTGAGACTTGACATCCTTCTTTTAAAAAGGGTGCAAGACCGCTACTTGAGGCAAGGCTCCTTTCCTGAAACGATAACCCTTCATATTAATTTGTGATTCATGTCCACATTCACTAGAATGTTTGATTACCTAGCTATAATGCACTTCTTCTATATATGAGAGACCCAATACTAGTGCACCCTTAGGATGGACTAGGTGAGGAATCTAGAAGAAGACAAGGAACCATTGGAGGTGGTGTGAGACAAGCAGCTAAAGGAAGAAGAAACTAAGGATGAGCTCATATTTATAGAACCCTAAGAAATTGTTCCTAAAGGAATCTGATGAGAAAACTGTCAGTTAATATGAAAATACTGAGGAGCAAACACCTGTTAACCCAAATCCCCTACCTTTGAATAAGGTAACTATAGTTACAGTACAAAAACGGCTTATCTAATATGGAATCTTAAGGAAGAATGCATTGAACGTGTTCACTCTTAGTGTCAGGTTCATTTAGGTACATATATTATTATGATAAAAGTATCTAATAGTGCTACTATATAGTACAAGTGCCTATGAGGGCCATAAGAATTGCTTCAGTTATCGATTTTGAGGTTGTTGAAATACACACGATATTATATAAATGTTTTTATACTATATTCTTGTTATCCATGTGGCACTAAAAGTATTGTTTAACAAGAACCTATAAAGATATCATACTCAACTCATGTTGGTCCTGTCATCTTGAATATCCTATTTGTAACACATGAGTTTTAATGAAAAACATTACTGCAAGAGCACATGAGCTGAAAACAACTAAGTTTCTTAATTAGATGCTTGGGATAGAATTGAATACTTGATAGTTATGTGCTCAAGTACAATGAGTTGTCTAGCTTTGCTCTGACCTTTTCTCCACTGAGTGGTAGAAAATGGATCAGTTTGAGAATGGTTTGCACCTGAATTATAAAAGATAGACGGCAGTGAGAACATTCATCAGCTTTAAAAAAACTGATAGTACTACACAGGCAGAAAAAGATAGTAGGCTCATAAGACGCCTACTACAACCAAGATAACAAACACATGAGAAATCTAGGGAAGCCCAAAACTAGCATATGCAATTGACCGTACGGTTCTTGTTTGGTGATTAGGTAAGGAGCTAAATCTAATGACCTTATTAATTCTAGTGCTACACGTACCTTTCTACACTCTACCTAAGAAATTAAAATCAGTACACTCCTAAGCCCATCACTTTTAGTGTATTACTTTCCTACTTAGGATACCATTAGGTGTAGAACCACATATGAAGACAGGTTTATCTAAGTGGTAGATTAGGAGTTCTTTATAGACTTTCTTCTCTTTAACCTGTGTGGTATGGATTAGCTTTGGAAATACCAAACCAGTTAGATTGTTCCAAGTAGGTAGTGACCCTAGAAATTCCAAATAGAGGGAGAATGATATACAAGGGATCAGCCCATAAAATGCTAAGAATCAACTTTTGTGTATCACCTTAGACATTATACTATTGTGAAGAATCTCCACGGCTGTAGAATGACAGCAGGAGAGTGTTGGGCAGAAGGAAACTATACTTGCACTGAGAACTAGTTAATTGATAGAGTTACAAGATAAACTTAGCCATAAAACCAACCAGGAACCTGGCTCACATTGTATCCTTCACAATTACTATTTTTGTCTCACTAGTGAATTCTATGAGTTATAAACTTAAACTTGCTAGCCATATAACCCCTCCTGCTTCACTATTTAATTATTGAGATCATAACTCCTTGATGGACCAATATAAACTTCCTTCCTTTCTGTGTTTCTACATTCCTTTGAACCTAGAATTACATGTTTAATTGATTCTCAACTTTTTTTTAGTTATATCATCTACATTTTGGTTGTCTCACATACCATTTTAGGCGAATTATTGTCATTGAGATTTCATTATCTTCGTGCTAACCACAGTTACATACATCACAATCAAATTATTCCATCTCGTGATAATTATCTTTATTTATTTTCATAAGGTCAGTTAGCCCTACCATTTGTATTGATGTAATTGAAGATACCAGTGTTTCTAAGTAGAGCTTAAAGGCAAAGATGACATATTGTTAACACTTAACCCACTAAGCTAGCACTAGAAGTCATTCCAAAAGGCAATTATGCCTGCTAGAACCCTTACATAGACTCTAGTAATAACTTTTGGTGTTATTATTGAGGACCTTTCTGTATCTCCTTTGTTTGAAGAAAACTTTGCGGCAAATAATAGATATTAAATGTACCATAACCACTTTAGGGTGGGAAGTGTTGTAGATTATCAGGATACTATTGAGATTGAACTTATGTTAGGGGAAAATGATGATGATGGGTGTATAACTATCATGGATACCTAGAGATTATACAAGATACGATAACTACCTATGGTAATCAAGTAAAGATTAAATTCTAGCAGGGGCGAAAGAAGGCCACAAGATCTATGTAATAAGTAGAAACTACTTCTTAGTATGTGAAATTACTTCCTCAAACCTTAATGGTTTTTTTATTAACTGGAATGTGTTGGTATAGGATTAAACAGCTATCAATTAATACGGGAAACATAGAGTAAGAATTTTTCATAGTAGAGGGTGGACTGATTGATTAAGGCCATTAACCTTATTCTTTCCTGCCCAACTAGGATCCTAGCCCAACTGGCTTAGTCCTGCATAAAAGACGAATTCCCTGATGTAAGCTCTTAACATGACATGTGTTCAAGCAAAATCCATAAAAAGCTTATGGGATAAGTAAAATTTCATATAAACATTCTTCCTATCATCGATCGGCGTACAGAGACAATAATATAAACATGATCAGACATATTGCATACCTATGCTCTTTTTTCTTTTTAAAGGGAACTTAGAATGAAAACTTGACCACGGTTGAGTTCTTAAACAATAACATACTACCAACATGTTATCAAAATGAGCACTCTGTGCACCCTTGAATGGTAAGACATTTCGTATACTGCTATATTGGAGCGCTGTTAGTGGCACCTAAGCTACGGGTATAGAGCTCCAAAGATGCTTCTAAGGGTTAAAATGATTTAAGCTCAAATGAAAGGTGCCCAAAGTTCACAAAAAGGTACGTGGACTAGAGAAAAACTGTAGAGGTTGTGCATAGTGGGTGACCCAATGTTCTTCAAGATCTCACTAAGAATCTCCTAGTGTGCTAGCCCAAGCTAGCAAACTAGTTGTAAGCTATGTAGGCCCCTACTAAGTAACTCAATGAGTCACCACAATCATTTATCAATTGGAACTCTTATCTAATTGCCAAGATTCCAAAAGTGTTCCAAATATCCTAGTTATGCAAATGTGTTCCTACTTGGTCACACATGATAATGGTGATTACTTCTAGGTATGAGAGAATCTCACCTACTAGGACCAGCTAATTTAGATTTGAATTATAGAGAAACGACTATCCTATTTGTCAAGCCATAAGTGGAGGTGAGCAAACTCTTCAGAAAGGAACTAATGAAGGGGTGCCCTCCTCAGAGCCAGAGGGGCCAGCCTCATCATAAATACTAGTGCCAGGGGGAAGCTATGGTCATGAACCAGTCTCTCCATGGGAATACACCGTTGAGCCCCCACCAGGAGGTGGAATGCCCTCAGGATCAATCTCATTACCGCCCTCACCATCAAGATCATTGTTGTAACTCCAATTGACTTCATTGGTGATGGTGGTGTGGGAGGGATCGGGCGAAGGAAAAAGGGCATGGCCATAATGGTTGACCCATACTTGCTTTCCTACCATTGTGAAGATTTCTATATGCACGTAAGCTTCCAAGTTGAGATGTGCACCCTTATAAAGGACAAGCATAAGGGGGAAAAGGTTCCCGAGCCCTAACACATAGGCAAGGGTGATAACAATTCCACCGGTGGCAATAACTGAGGTACAACTCTTAGCTTGCTAATCAAGCTGAGCACGATATGGAAAGTAGTATATAGGCGAACCCCATATAATGCCACCCACAGGATAAACAGCTTACCCCTCCTAGGCACCCCTTGACTATCAAATTGGGGAAAAACAATGCTTGTCGTAAGGCACTAGAGATACCTAAGGATGGTGTTGTAAATAGAGGTGGCTTTGGATGAGCAGGAAACGTAATGGGGTGCCTTATAAGTGATCTTGCTCTAAAACTCGCCCCAACCACAATCCCTATGAGTAAAACTGGTTTTACCACTAGCCAAGAGGTGCAGCAGTCTAAATTGGGCTAAATACATCTCATGGGTTAAATTACCAAAGCGAAAGCAAAAGTAGTAATGCCCACTTTTATATTCCCCTATCGCATCAATAGTAAAGGAACTAAAGAATTCCCACACTAATTTCTCATAAATGGGAAACCTCAACTGCATATAGGCTTGCCATGCCAAAACACCAAGCAAAGCGTTCAAGTCATCCTATAAGCCCAATACTTTCAACAAATCCACATCTATGTACTTGGGTTCACTAATTTTTCTAGTAACCAAAGCATCATAACGTTCACGTTGCGCATCATCAATAAATACAATACCATGCTTATTAATTACATGAAGGAGATTAGATTGAGGACGGTTACCTCGTGAAGGTGCTGGTGGGCAGCTAGAGGAGGTGTTGGTTGCTTTAGAAGCCCTTGGTTGGAGCCAAGGAGGAAGATGGGGCTTTGCCGTTGTTCTTGGGAACCATGACAATGGAGGTGGAAATGCAAAGCAATGCAATCCAAAGAACCAACCAAAGTAATCAAATGTTTCTCAAATCAACCTAGAACCACCCCAATTGAACATCAAATTAAGCAAAATTAGCCCAAGGGAAGAGAAGTTATGGGATGGGGAAGATAAGGGTTGGGGAGGTTGTGAGGGGGGTGAAATTGAGGGGAAGTAGGGGAATTGGAGAGGATAGAAGGTGAGGAAGCAATGTTGAATGATCGGCGACGTACGGTCGCCGACGAGAAGGGTGGCAGAATGAGGGGAAGTTGGGACAACAGAGAAAAGGGGGAGACAGATGGGTTGGTCGAAGGGGGACAAGAGAGAGATAAAGTAACGGTGGGAGGGGGGATGATGCCGGCGAACGGGCGGTGCCACAGTGACGGTGGTTGGATGAGGGGGTGGTGCTGGCAAGGGATCTAGAAGTAGGGAGAGAGGGAGAGGATTTAGTGAGAGAGAGTCTGCGAAGAGAGATGGTGCATGATTGTGCGAAAACATACGACTGGTCGTGCATTTCTGCAGGCGCTTTTTGCCTCAGACACACGGCCGTGCATATTATGCACGGCTAGCTGTGCATCTAGCCTGGCTCAAAACTCTTCTAATTTCTCATCATTTGGGCTCTTTTGGCTTGCTTTTTCTCTTTTTCACTTGCCCTCTTTTTTTTTAAAGCAATAAAACTTGGGCTGCCTCCCAAGAAGCACTTGTTTTAAGTTCCTTTGATTTCCTCTAACTAGAGGAAGCATCGGGGAGGTGACAAGAGGCCTTCCCCTCAATCGGCTCACTAACAATGTAATGCTTGCGCCTCGAGCCATTCACCTTAAATTAGCATGTGGCTTCCATTCCAATCTCAATGGCTCCATAAGGGTAGACCTTTAGCACTTTGAATGAACTCGATCATCGGGAGCGGAGTTTTTCAGGGAAAAGTTTTAATCTGGAGTTGAACAAAAGAACTAAGTCACCTTCCTTAAACTCGCTCCTATTGATGATCTTGTCATGCCACTTTTTCATCGTCTCCTTCTATATCCTCAAACTCTCATAGGCATCCAAATGGATAACGGATTTCCTCAAGTTCATCTAGCTATAGCAATCGTCGTTCTCCCATGGATTTTAAGTCAAGGTTGTGGTGCTTGATAACCTAGTAGGCCTTGTGCTCTAATTCCATGGGGAGTTGACATAGCTTACTATAGATTAATCGAAATGGAGTGGTCCCAATTGGAGTCTTAAATGTCATCTAATAAGCCTAAAGAGCGTTGTAAAGCTCATCCACGCAATCCTTGTGGGATCTCGCAACCATCTTCTCAAGAATGGATTTAATCTCACAGTTTGAGATCTCAACTTGGCCACTAGTTTGAGGGTGATAGCTAAGTCCATATTTATGGTGCACTTCGTACTTCTTCAATCAAGCTTCTTCTCTATGAAGTACGTCCCATTGTCACTGATGAGCACCCTCGAGATCCCAAAGCAAGAAAAAATGATCCTCTAGAATAGCTTAGCCACTGCCCTTACGTCATTTGCACGGCTAGCTATAGCATCCGCTCATTTAGAGACGTAGTCCATAGCAACCAAGATATATTTGTTACCTCGTAAGGATAGGAAGGGTCCTATGAAGTCAATGCCCTAAATATCGAATATTTCAACTTCGATGATGAAATTGAGAGGCATTTCATTCTTTTAGGATAAGTTACCCATCTGCTAGAAACAATCACAGGAGCAGACATAGATATGGATGTCCTTGAAAAATAAGGGCTAAAAGAAACCCGCTTGGAGCACCTTCACCACAATCTTGGAGGTACTAGCATGCCCTTCACATGGAGAGTCGTGGCAGTGGGAAATCACACTCTAAATTTTCTCCTCATGGAGGCAACACATGCAAATGCCATCCTTGCACAACTTGTATAAAAATGGTCCCTCCCAAAAGTACATCCTGATCTTATGAAAGAATTTCTTCTTTTAATGGGGGTACACATCATGAGGTTGAATCCCCGATGCCAAATAATTTGCAATGTGTGCGAACTAGGGGGTTTACTCTGTAGAGATAGCAAGGAGGTGCTCGTTAAGAAAGTAGCATTGAGGAGGACATCTTGGCTCTCAATAATAAGCCTAGAAAGATGATCAGCGATGAAATTCTCAACCCCTGCCTTGTCTTTGATCTCCAAATCGAACTCCTTTAAGAGTAATATCCACTGGATAAGATGAAACTTCATGTCCTTCTTCTAAAGGAGGTGCTTGAGAGCTGAGTTGTCAGTATACACAATGACTTTAGAGTAGAGGAGATAGGACCTAAACTTCTCCATCGCATCCACCGTAAGCAATTCCTTCTCGATTGTGGTATAATTCTGCTGAGCCTCATCCAGTGTTCTGCTGAGATAGTAGATCACAATAGGATTCTTGTCCTTGTGCTGCCCTAAGACTGGCCCTACCGTATGGTTACTGGCGTAGCACATGATCTCAAATGGGAGATCCCAATCAGGTGGTTGTATGATGGGGGCAGAAATCAATGCCTGCTTATTCCTACAAAAAGCTTCATGGCACTCATCAGTAAACACAAACGGGGCATCTTTGGCTACGAGTTGAGTCAGAGGTTTAGCGATCCTGGAGAAGTCCTTGATGAAGTAGCGATAAAATCTCACATGACCAACGAAACTCTACAGCCCTTTAACAGAAGTAGGAGGGGCCAATTGTTCAATAACCTCAATCTTAGCCTTGTCTACCTTAATGCCCCTATCAAAAATGAAATAACTCAGAACTACTGCTTCTTGCACCATGGAATGACACTTTTCTCAATTCAGCACTAGATAAACTTTTTTAGATCCACAAAGTGCCTTCGTAAGATTTTCCAAACACAAGTCAAAGTTACCCCCGTAGATGGAGAAGTTATCCAGGAACACCTCCATAATGTTCTCAATGAAATCAAAAAAGATAGTAATCATACATCGTTAAAAGGTGATGAGGATATTACATAACCTAAAGGCCATCCTACAATATTTGAAGGTAGCATAAGGGCATGTAAAAGTCATCTTCTCCTAGTCAATCAGGATCTGAAAGATACCTGAGTAACCATCCAGGTTATAGAAGAAGGAATGCCTTGCCAGCCTTTCTAACATCTAATCAAGGAAGGGAATGGGGAAGTGATCGTTTCGGGTGACTTAATTTAATTTACGATAATCAATGCACATGTGCCACAACGATCCTAGTACAAATGAGCTCGTCACGACATTCTTGATGATGATGATGCCACCCTTTTTGGGAACTACTTGAACTAGACTCACTTATTAACTATTTGAGATAGGATAGATGATCCAGCATCCAGTACCTTGACGACCTCTTTTTTCCACAACCTCTTGCATGTTTGGATTTAAGTGGCACTGAGGTTGTCGAGAGGGTCAATGGCTTTTATCAAGAAAGATGCGATGCATTCATAGTGAAGGACTAAGTCCCTTAATATCATCAATACTATAATCGATAGCACCTCTATGCTCCCTAAGTACATCTAATAATTTTTCAAGTTGGGGGTCATCCAATCCAGTACTAATAATAACAAGGAATCTATGGTCGGGGTCAACCAACTCATACCTGAGATGAGGAGGTAGAGGTTTCAACTCTACCTTTGGTGCACTCTTCTCTTTCTCCTTGGTGGCTTGTTCCTCCACACTAAAAACCACCTTGGGGGACTACCTATGCATATAGGCAGTGGATACATTGAGGAGCCTAGCATAATCCTCCTTCTCCTCTATTTTTGAACCAATTACATGGCTGCCAATCAAAGCGGCTTCTATTAGATCCTTCATGGAATGACAAGTCATGGCTTCCTGATTAAGAGTCTTCTCTGGTACATCAACACTGCAGCAGGTGTCACCAAGAGTTGGGATGGCCATAGATTGTGGTAAACAGAATTCCACCTTTTCATCCCCTACTTGAAGGGAGAGCTTGCCATTCTTCACATCAAGCATGGGCCCCACAGTAGCTAAAAAGGTTCTCCTTTGGATGATAAGGATGCAGTAGTCCTTCTCTATCTCCATGATAATAAAGTCAAAGGAAATAAAGAACTTTCCCACTTACAATGGGACATCCTTAAGAATACCGATGAGGTACTTGACATATCTGTCTACGAGCTGCAAAGAGATAGTAGTGGGTTTCAAATTCCCCACTTGCAGCTTCTTGTAGATAGAATATGGCATGAGACTCACAATAGCCCCAAGATCACATAATGTCCTACGGATGGTCACATCCCCAATAGAGCAAGGGATGGAGAAGCTTCCTGGATATAAAAGCTTAGGAGAAAGCTTATTCTGAATAATGGTGCTGCACTCCTTGGTGAGAGATATTGTGGCATTTTTCAGTAACTTCCCATTGTTAGAGAACAAGTCCTTCAAGAATTTTGCATAAATGGGCCTGACAGTGATAACCTCCAAAAAGGGAATATTGATGTGGAACTTTCTCAACATCTCAAGGAACTTCCCATGCTTCTTCCTAGCTTTACTAACCTCTGAGGATATGGGACAGGAGGTTTGTGAGGCTTCACTAAAGGTGTACCATTTTCAACTTGGGCCTCCTTGAACTTCCTTCTCAGAACCACCTTCATCTTCATCCTCTCTCTTGTCTTCCCTCATGGGCATATGAGGGTCCTCCAACTCCTAACGGCTCCTTAATGTAAAAGCATTCATATGACATTTAGGGTTAGTCTCGAGTTGACCAGGAAGATGCCCCTGAGGTGTGAGACCCAGAGTTTCATCGTACTTGCTTAATGAATATTATGTCTGTTGGGTTAGAGAATTTTATTTTAATAATTGCTGACCTACAGCTGTTTTATTACCCAAGTTCTGCAATTTACTAAATCGATCCTTAATATATTCAAAGGACCAGTAAGCTGACCAACGATTATATTTAGGAATTCGGTTTAAGATTAGAGCCCGGGTATTTGATTATTAATACAATAGGTTAAAGTTTTGTGGTAGAATTGAATCAAAAAAAGGGGGAAGCGGGGCTAATTTTGTCATAACACACGCATGACACCCCCCCGTGAGCCTGCTTCTCCTTCCCCCTCTGCGTGAAACCCCGACCCCCATGGCCTTCCCTTTCTTCTTCTTCTTCCCGCGATGACCCTAAGTCCCAAACCCAGCCCTACTGCCTATTCTTCTTCGTCCCGCTGCCACGAACCCGACCAACCCAGGTGCCGGTGGCTTTGATTCCGTGCGGTGGGACGAGAATCAGCCACGGTTGGGCTGATTCTGAGCATGTACGAGCTGAACACCCGGCAACCTCTGTGCATGCAAGGTGATTTCCAACTCCTCCTTCATCTATAAATTGCATTCTTGACCTAGATTCTTCCCAATCGTGTTTAATTTCTCGAAAAAATCGAGTTAGGGTTTTGGTTTGGTGGTGATTCGAACCTCATGTGAAGTCCAGCAGATTTTCTGAGAGTGTGGAGTTCGAAATTTAACTTCAATCTAGCCAATTCGCCCGCATATAGCTTGAATTCGAGGTGGGTGAACCTTTAATCCCTCCTATTTTAAGGATTTCGAATAATAGTTATATAAATCAGTTTACTGAATTGGTAGATTGGATTATTGTTGTATGAATTCGATTGTATGTGTGGACAAACAAATGAATTTAAGCATTGCTATGGTAGGGCAGAACTAATGTATTCTTGAAAGGATGCCAGATGTTTTAAAATGGTGGCTTTCATTATTTAAAACTGCATATAACTCTCTAAAGCTGCTTTTGATTTTCATATCAAACCAGTTAGCATTAAAGATCGTTTGGGAACATTTTAAGCCTTCAGTTTATCCTCACACGCATCTTGAGTTTAAAATGGAATTTTCAAACGAATCTAGTTTACATTTATCGCTAACTAAGTATCTAAGTTATGATTTAGCACATAGCATTTAAGTTAGAAACGAAGTCGTTTTTATGATTTAGCAGCCCTATTACGCTTATACGAAGGTTTCAAGTTAAAAGCAAAGTCGTTTTATGATTAGGCAACCTTATTATGTTTATAAAGAGCCTTTTAGTTAAAGACTAAGTCGCTTTACGATTTAGTAAACTTATTGTGTTTGTACAAAGCATTCAAGTTAGAAACTAAGTCGCTTTACGATTTAGTAAATGTGTTACGTTTATAAGAAACCTTTAAGTTTAAAGTGAAGTCGTTTTACAAGTTAATAAACGTATTACATTTATACGAAACTTTTAAGTCAAAAATGAAGTCGTTTTACAAAATAGCAAACGTTTTACATCTATAAGAAGTTCTTAAGTTAAAAATGAAGTCATTTTGCGAGCTAGTACCCGTATTACGTTTGTATGAAACTTTTAAGTTAGAAACGACAATGTTTTACGACTTAACAAGCTTATTACGTTTTAAGAAGCTTTGAAGTTGCAAAGGAAGTCGATTTATGTGTTGATAGACTTATAAGTTAAAAATGGAGAGTCTTGCCAATTATAAGGTGAGGTTCGCAACTCACTTATTTGAGAAAGATGCTAGCTTTTGGTAGGATACGGTTAAGCAAAAAGAAGGCGAACAACCACTAACTTGGGCAGAGTTCAAAGGGTTATTAGATGAAAAATACTATCCTAAGGAGGTAAAATGGGCTAAGGAGCAGGAATTTTTGAACTTAAAGCAAGGAAAAATGCCAGTTATTGAGTATATGTCTAAGTTTAATGAATTGAGTAGGTTTGCTCCTCATCAAGTGGCGAATGAGGAAATGAAAATGGAACGATTTGAGAGTGGCCTCAAATCCAAGTTAAAAACAAACATGGCTGCACTAACCTTCCCAAATCTCCAAACGATGTACCGAAAAGCCATCAAAGTGGAGCATGTTATAGATGAGTGTGAGGCATCTGAGTTAGATATGCAATAGAGAAGGAAGCAGGAGGTCGAGAGCTCTCAAGGAGGGGTACGTGGGAATGGGAGGAAGCCTAACTCCAATCATCAATCTCAGAAGGACCGCACTCCATATGAGCCAAGGCCTCGGTACGATACATGTGGCAAGCTCCACAATGGGCCCTGTGCAAGATTAACTGGGGCGTACTTTGGGCGTGGAGAAATTGGACATTACCAAAACCAATGTCCGAAGAAGGTACAGGAAAACATGCAAACTAACCAAAGTACTCAGTCAGCAAATAGGCAAGGCGGCAACAATCTCCAAGCAAGAAAATGACTCCTCCAATCTCACAGCTCGATGATGTGTATGAAAGTCAGTAAGAAATCTTTCTTTAAGTACTTCCTTTTATATAAGTATATATGGATTTATTTCGCATCATGTGACCAAAGCGTCTAAGTTTCGAGGACAAAACTTTTTATAAGTAGGGGAGAAATGTGAGACCCGGAGTTTCGTCGTACTTGCTTAATGAATATTACGCCTGTTGGGTTAGAGAATTTTATTTTAATAATTGCTGACCTACAGCTGTTTTATTACCCAAGTTCTGTAATTTACTAAATCGATCCTTAATATAATCAAAGGACCAGTAAGCTGACCAACGATTATATTTAGGAATTCGGTTTAAGATTAGAGGCCCGGGTATTCGATTATTAATACAATAGGTTGAAGTTTTGTGGTAGAACTGAATCAAAAATGGGGGGGAAGCGGGGCTAATTTTGTCATAACACACGCGTGACACCCCCCCGTGAGCCTGCTTCTCCTTCCCCCTCTGTGTGAAACCCCGACCCCCATGGCCTTCCCTTTCTTCTTCTTCTTCCCGCGATGACCCTAAGTCCCAAACCCTGCCCTGCTGCCTGTTCTTCTTCGTCCCGCTGCCGCGAACCCGACAAACCCAGGTGCCGGTGGCCTTGATTTCGTGCGGTGGGACGAGAATCAGCTACGGTTGGGCTGATTTTGGGCGTGTACGAGATGAACACCCGGCAACCTCCGTGCATGCAAGGTGATTTCGAACTCCTCCTTCATCTATAAATTGCATTCTTGACCTAGATTCTTCCAAATCATGTTTAATTTCTCAGAAAAATCGAGTTAGGGTTTTGGTTTGGTGGTGATTCGAACCTCACGCGAAGTCAGCAGATTTTCTGAGAGTGTGGAGTTCGAAATTTAACTTCAATCTAGCCAATTTGCCCGCATATAGCTTGAATTCGAGGTGGGTGAACCTTTAATCCCTCTTATTTTAAAGATTTCGAACAATAGTTATATGAATCAGTTTACTGAATTGGTAGATTGGATTGTTATTGTATAAATTCGATTGTATGTGTGAACAAACAAATGAATTTAAGCATTGCTATGCTAGGGCAGAACCAATGTATTCTTGAAAGGTTGCCAGATGTTTTAAAATGGTGGCTTTCATGACTTAAAGCTGCATATAACTCTCTAAAGTTGCTTTCGATTTTCATATCAAACCAGTTAGCATTGAAGATCGTTTGGGAATATTTTAAGCCTTCAGTTTATCCTCACACGCATCTTGACTTTAAAATGGAATTTTCAAACGAATCTAGTTTACATTTATCGCTAACTAAATATCTAAGTTATGATTTAGCACATAGCATTTAAGTTAGAAACGAAGTCGTTTTTATGATTTAGCAACCTTATTACGCTTATACGAAGGTTTCAAGTTAAAAGCAAAGTTGCTTTATGATAAGGCAACCTTATTATGTTTATAAAGAGCCTTTTTTTTAAAGACGAAGTCGCTTTACGATTTAGTAAACTTATTATGTTTATACAAAGCATTCAAGTTAGAAACTAAGTCGCTTTACGATTTAGTAAACGTGTTATGTTTATAAGAAACTTTTAAGTTTAAAGTGAAGTCGTTTTACAAGTTAATAAACATATTACGTTTATACGAAACTTTTAAGTCAAAAATGAATTCGTTTTACAAAATAGCAAACGTTTTACATCTATAAGGAGTTCTTAAGTTAAAAACGAAGTCATTTTGCGAGTTAGTAGCCGTATTACGTTTATATGAAACTTTTAAGTTAGAAACGGCAACGTTTTACGACTTAACAAGCTTATTACGTTTTAAGAAGCTTTGAAGTTGCAAAGGAAGTCGATTTATGTGTTAATAGACTTATAACGTTTATGAGAAGCCTTTAAGCTTCGAACCTAATTTGAATTAAGCATTAACAAAACACGTTATGTTTCAAACGAGTTGCGATTTACGATTTAGCATACATATTACATTTAAAGGAAGCTTTTAGCTAAAAAGCGAAGTCATTTTATGAGTTAGCAATCGTCTTACGTTATTAAGAAGTTTTTGACTTGAAAACGAGATCGTTTTACGATTTAGCAACCCTATTATATTTATACGAAGTATTTAAGTTAGAAATTAAGTCGTTTTATGATTTAGTAAACCCTTTTATGTTTGTCAGAAGTTTTTAAGTTACTTATGAAACCGATTTACGTGTTAACAGGTCTTATTTTATTTATAAGAAGCTTATAAGTTTAGAACGAAGTCGTTTTACAAACTAACGAACGTATTACATTATTAAGAAGCTTTTAAGTTGAAAACGAAATCGTTTTACGATTTAGTAAACTTATTACGTTCATACGAAGCATTTGAGTTAGAAAATAAGTCGTTTTACGATTTGGTAAACGTGTTACTTTTATAAGAAACCTTTAAGTTTAAAGTAAAGTCATTTTAAGTATTAACCAACTTGTTGCCCCTATAAGAAGCTTTTAAGTCTAACAGGAGATCGTTTTACGAGTTAATAAACGTATTACATTTATACGAAACCTTTAAGTAGAGACGAAGTCGTTTTCGAATTCGTAAACGTATTTTACGAAGTTAGTTTACACGCTAGCAAATTTACTTCGATTATGAAAAGCTTTTAGACTATTCACGAAATCGATTTATGGGTTAGTAAACTTGGCTTGTATCATGTTCATCCCTTTTGTGTTTGAAAGATTATAATGAGTGTAAAAAGGGCAACTGAAGGTGATTAATTACGAATCCTAGCTTTCAAGTGCACGCTAGTAACTACCAAGCTTTGAATCATGAGTTAGTACACTCACCATGTTTCTAAGAGGCCTTTCTCGTTGTTTGCCTAACGCTAAAGTCGTAAGAAAATTATGTTTTCATATTTTAAGTTCATAAAACCTATATATGAATACATATAAGCATGTTTGTCTACTAAGTATGTATGTGTATGAATGTTATAAGTTCCTAATATATATATATATATATATATGAATAAGTATGTATGTGTACGAATGTTTATGTTTACGTCTATGTGTACGTGGAGGAGCTACTCTAGAAACTTTAAGCTTAAGTCTGAGACCCAGGGATGGTGGCTTAGTTCCCGCCTGGTATCACATATGTTATGTTATCATAGATTTAGGGATGGTGGTTTGATTCCCGCCTGAAGTCTAAGTATGAAAATTATGTCTCAGCATAGTATGATGTCTGTCCGGATAGGCATATGTTGCCGCTCGAGTTTGGCCGACTCGGGATGGCAGTAACAAAGTACCTTTAAGAGTCTAGTCTCCTCATTTACGTGAATAAGTTACTATGTATGATTTTCGGTAAGTGAAACTTATGTGTAAAACCCCTTTTATGCTATGTTTCTGGGTTTACGTAACTTTATTATGTTAAGTCAACGCATTACGGTTTCTTCTAAAGTTAAGCCTTTTGGTATGACTATTCCTTCACTCAGTTTATGGTTCGAATGTGATGTATTATGTGAAAGCTCTTCAACTAAAATGAATTACAAAAGGCTTGCGTAAGTTAATATGTATTTTAAGTATGTTTTGGGAGAGAGGGTTTACTCACTGAGCGGTGGTTGCTCATTCCCATTAGTTTTCCCCTTTTCCCAAATCCACAGGTATGTGATTGACGCGTGGAGTACAGCAAGGATGGACATGCTTGGTTTGATTATGACGTGACTATGTAATATTGATTATATTTGTAAGGTTATGTAATAATTTATCTTTTGTAAGGTTTATGAAAAATAGAAAGCTCTGTATACTCCGGGCGTGTGGCCCGTAGAGTTGTGAACTCCGGCGTGTAGCCGTAAAGTTGTTGGTGTTATTTAGTACCTTTTTGAATTGCAGGGATGTAATGTAAGGCTTAGGCCTGGGAAAATGGTCAGTGTTCAGGGGAAACTCTGTCCGTTTTGCCCCAGAAATTAAGAAAATCCTAACATTCCTAGCCCTAGGGTTAAACTCAAGACCCAATTATGTTATAGTGACTTAAGTTTTAAATATTAAGTCTCAATAGGTTATGTTTCAAATAGGTTTAAGCAAGTTGCCTTAACAGTCTTTCCCCAGGGGAAGACTGTGGCGTGTAACACGACCCGTCTGAGGCCGAGGGTGTTACATTTGATGGTATCAGAGCTATAGGGTTTTATAAAATGATAAAAGAAAGTGAGATTTGACTCGCTGATATGTTTTTATGTGCTAAGAGTTATATGTTGTGTGCTACGTGTTATGTGCTATGCGATGTATGTTGTATATTAAGTGTTAAGTGCTAAATTGTTGTAAGCTTACTAGGAGGGGGTTTATGGAAATTAGTCTATAAGTAGTATATGTATATGGTGCACATAAGCAACCCAGAGTCTTATTACGAGTGCAGGAGTTAGGATAGTATACGATATGTCGGAAGAGAGGCAAAATCCTCCTCCACCTCCGCCTCCAAATGATGGGATAGAGATGCTAATTAAATTTCTGAAGCTTAAGCCACCTATGTTTGACGGAACACCGGACCCAATTCAGTATGAGTACTGGAAGAGGAAGATTGAAGGATTGTTTGAAGTCATGGAGTGTCCTGCCAATTATAAGGTGAGGTTCGCAGCTCACTTATTTGAGAAAGATGCTAGCTTTTGGTAGGATACGGTTAAGCCAAAAGAAGGCGAACAACAACTAACTTGGGCAGAGTTCAAGGGGTTATTAGATGAAAAATACTATCCTAAGGAGATAATGGGCTAAGGAGCAGGAATTTTTGAACTTAAAGTAAGGAAAAATGCCAGTTATTGAGTATATGTCTAAGCTTAATGAATTGAGTAGGTTTGCTCCTCATCAAGTGGCGAATGAGGAAATGAAAATGGAACGATTTGAGAGAGGCCTCAAATCCAAGTTAAAAACAACATGGCTGCACTAACCTTCCCAAATCTCCAAACGATGTACCAAAAAGCCGTCAAAGTGGAGCGTGTTATAGATGAGTGTGAGGCATCTGAGTTAGCTATGCAACAGAGAAGGAAGCAGGAGGTCGAGAGCTCTCAAGGAGGGGCACGTGGGAATGGGAGGAAGCCTAACTCCAATCATCAATCTCAGAAGGACCGCACTCCATATGAGCCAAGGCCTCGGGGCGATACATGTGGCAAGCTCCGCAATGGGCCCTGTGCAAGATTAACTGGGGCGTGCTTTGGGCGTGGAGAAATTGGACATTACCAAAACCAATGTCCGAAGAAAGTACAGGAAAACATGCAAACTAATCAAAGTACTCAGTCAGCAAATAGGCAAGGCAGCAACAATCTCCAAGCAAGAAAAAGACTCCTCCAATCTCACAGCTCCATGATGTGTATGAAAGTCAGTAAGAAATCTTTCTTTAAGTACTTCCTTTTATATAAGCATATATATGGATTTATTTCGCATCATGTGACCAAAGCGTATAAGTTTCGAGCCAAAACTTTTTATAAGTAGGGGAGAAATGTGAGACCCGGAGTTTCGTCGTACTTGCTTAATGAATATTACGCTTGTTGGGTTAGAGAATTTTATTTTAATAATTGCTGACCTACAGCTGTTTTATTACCCAAGTTCTGTAATTTACTAAATCGATCCTTAATATAATCAAAGGACCAGTAAGCTGACCAACGATTATATTTAGGAATTCGGTTTAAGATTAGAGGCCTGGGTATTCGATTATTCATACAACAGCTTGAAGTTTTGTGGTAGAATTGAATCAAAAAAGGGGGGAAGCGGGGCTAATTTTGTCATAACACACGCGTGACACCCCCCCGTGAGCCTGCTTCTCCTTCCCCCTCTGCGTGAAACCCCGACCCCCATGGCCTTCCCTTTCTTCTTCTTCTTCCCGCGATGACCCTAAGTCCCAAACCCTAACCCTGCTGCCTGATCTTCTTCGTCCCGCTGCCGCGAACCCGACGAACCCAGGTGCCAGTGGCCTTGATTTCGTGCGATGGGACGAGAATCAGCTACGGTTGGGCTGATTCTGAGCGTGTACGAGCTGAACACCCGGCAACCTCCGTGCATGCAAGGTGATTTCGAACTCCTCCTTCATCTATAAATTGCATTCTTGACCTAGATTCTTCCTAATCGTGTTTAATTTCTCAAAAAAATCGAGTTATGGTTTTGGTTTGGTGGTGATTCGAACCTCACGCGAAGTCAGCAGATTTTCTGAGAGTGTGGAGTTCGAAATTTAACTTCAATCTAGCCAATTTGCCCACATATAGCTTGAATTCGAGGTGGGTGAACCTTTAATCCCTCCTATTTTAAGGATTTCGAACAATAGTTATATGAATCAGTTTACTGAATTGGTAGATTGGATTGTTGTTGTATGAATTCGATTGTATGTGTGGACAAACAAATAAATTAAGCATTGCTATGTTAGGGCAGAACCAATGTATTCTTGAAAGGTTGCCAGATGTTTTAAAATGGTGGCTTTCATGATTTAGAACTGCATATAACTCTCTTAAGTTGCTTTCGATTTTCATATCAAACCAGTTAGCATTGAAGATCGTTTGGGAATATTTTAAGCCTTCAGTTTTTCCTCACACGCATCTTGACTTTAAAATGGAATTTTCAAACGAATCTAGTTTACATTTATCGCTTACTAAATATCTAAGTTATGATTTAGCACATAGCATTTAAGTTAGAAACGAAGTCATTTTTATGATTTAGCAGCCCTATTACGCTTATACGAAGGTTTCAAGTTAAAAGCAAAGTTGTTTTTTGATTAGGCAACCTTATTATATTTATAAAGAGCCTTTTAGTTAAAGACGAAGTCGCTTTACGATTTAGTAAACTTTTTGTGTCTATACAAAGCATTCAAGTTAGAAACTAAGTTACTTTACGATTTAGTAAACGTGTTACGTTTATAAGAAGCCTTTAAATTTAAAGTCAAGTCGTTTTACAAGTTAATAAACATATTACGTTTATACGAAACTTTTAAGTCAAAAATGAAGTCGTTCTACAAAATAGCAAACGTTTTACCTCTATAAGAAGTTCTTAAGTTAAAAACGAAGTCATTTTGCGAGTTGGTAGCCGTATTACGTTTATATGAAGCTTTTAAGTTAGAAACGGTAATGTTTAACGACTTAATAAACTTATTACGTTTTAAGAAGCTTTGAAGTTGCAAAGGAAGTCGATTTATGTGTTAATAGACTTATAACGTTTATGAGAAGCCTTTAAGCTTCGAACTCAGTTTGAATTAAGCAATAACTAAACACATTATGTTTCAAACGAGTTGCGATTTACGATTTAGCATACATATTACATTTAAAGGAAGGTTTTAGCTAAAAAGCGAAGTCGTTTTATGAGTTAGCAATCGTTTTACGTTAATAAGAAGTTTTTGAGTTGAAAACGAGATCGTTTTACGATTTAGCAACCCTATTATATTTATACGAAGCATTTAAGTTGGAATTAAGCCGTTTTACGATTTAATAAACCCTTCTATGTTTGTAAGAAGTTTTTAAGTTACTTACGAAACCGATTTACGTGTTAACAGATCTTATTTTATTTATAAGAAGCTTGTAAGTTCAGGACGAAGTCGTTTTACAAACTAACATACGTATTACATTATTAAGAAGCTTTTAAGTTGAAAACGAAATCGTTTTACGATTTAGTAAACTTATTATGTTTATACGAAGCATTCGAGCTAGAAAATAAGTCGTTTTACGATTTGGTAAACGTGTTACCTCTATAAGAAACCTTTAAGTTTAAAGTAAAGTCGTTTTAAGTATTAACCAACTTATTGCCCTTATAAGAAGCTTTTAAGTCTAAAAGGAGATCATTTTACTAGTTAATAAACATATTACGCTTATACGAAACCTTTAAGTAGAGACGAAGTCGTTTTCGAATTCGTAAACGTATTTTACGAAGTTAGTTTACACGCTAGCAAATTTACTTCGATTATGAAAAGCTTTTAGACTATTCATGAAATCGATTTATGAGTTAGTAAACTTGGCTTGTATCATGCTCATCCTTTTGCGTTTGAAAGATTATAATGAGCGTAAAAAGGGCAACTGAAGGTGATTATTTACGAATCCTAGCTTTCAAGTGCACGCTAGTAACTACCTAGTTTTGAATCGTGAGTTAGTACACTCACTATGTTTCTAAGAGGCCTTTCTCGTTGTTTGCCTAAAGCTAAAGTCATAAGAAAATTATGTTTTCATGTTTTAAGTTCATAAAACCTATATATGAATACGTATAAGCATGTTTATCTACTAAGTATGTATGTATATGAATTTCATAAGTTCCTAAGACCTATATATGAACAAATATGAGTATGTATGTGAACGTATGGTTATGCTTATGTCTATGTGTACGTAGAGGAGCTACTCTAGAAACTTTAAGCTTAAGTCTGAGACCCAAGGATGGTGGCTTAGTTCCCGCCTGGTATCACATATGTTACGTTATGATAGATTCAGGGATGGTGGTTTGATTCCCACCTGAAGTCTAAGTATGAAAATTATGTCTCAGCATAGTATGATGTCTGTTCGGATAGGCGTATGTTGCCGCTCGAGTTTGGCCGACTCGGGATGGCAGTAACAAAGTACCTCTAAGAGTCTAGTCTCCTCGTTTACGTGATTATGTTGCTATGTATGATTTTCGGTAAGTGAAACTTATGCGTAAAACCCCTTTTATGCTATGTTTCCGGGTTTGCGTAACTTTATTAGGTTAAGTCAACGCATTATGGTTTCTTCTAAAGTTAAGCCTTTTGGTATGATTACTCCTTCACTCGGTTGATGGTTCGAATATGATGTATTATGTGAAAGCTCTTCAACTAAAATGAATTACGAAAGGCTTGCGTAAGTTAATATGTATTTTAAGTATGTTTTGGGAGAGAGGGTTTACTCACTAAGCGGTGGTTGCTCATTCCCATTACTTTTCCCCTTTTCCCAGATCCACAGGTATGTGATTAACGCGTGGAGTGCAACAAGGATGGACTTGCTTCGTTTGATTATGACGTGACTATGTAATATTGATTATATTTGTAAGGTTATGTAATAATTTATCTTTTGTAAGGTTTATGAAAAATAGAAAGCTCTGTATACTTCGGGCGTGTGGCCCATAGAGTTGTGAACTCCGGCGTGTAGCCGTAGAGTTGTTGGTGTTATTTAGTACCTTTTTGAATTGCAGGGTTTTAATGTAAGGCTTTTATCCTGGAAACGGTCAGTTTTCAGGGGAAACTCTGTCCGTTTCGTCCCAGAAATTGAGAAAATCCTAACATTCCTAGCCCGAGGGTTAAACTCAAGACCCAATTATGTTATAGTGGCTTAAGTTTTAAATATTAAGTCTCAATAGGTTATGTTTCAAATTGGTTTAAGCAAGTTGCCTTAACAGTCTTTCCCCAGGGGAAGGCTGTGGCGTGTAACACGACCCGCCTAAGGTCGGGGGAGTTATATTTGATGGTATCAGAGCTATAGGATTTTAAAAAATGATAAAAGAAAATGAGATTTGACTCGCCAATATGTTTTTATGTGCTAAGAGTTATATGTTATGTACTACGTGTTATGTGTTATGCGATGTATGTTGTATATTAAGTGTTAAGCGTTAAGTGCTAAATTGTTGCAAGCTTACTAGGAGGGGGTTGATGGAAATTCCTCTATAAGTAGTATATGTATATGGTGCACATAAGTGACCTGGAGTCTTATTACGAGTGCAGGAGTTAAGATAGTATACGATATGTCGGAAGAGAGGCAAAATCCTCCTCCACCTCCGCCTCCAAATGATGGGATAGAGATGCTAATTAAATTTCTGGAGCTTAAGCCACCTACGTTTGATGGAACACCAGACCCAATTCAGTATGAGTACTGGAAGAGGAAGATTGAAGGATTGTTCGAAGTCATGGAGTGTCCTGCCAATTATAAGGTGAGGTTCACAGCTTACTTATTTGAGAAAGATGCTAGCTTTTGGTGGGATACGGTTAAGCCAAAAGAAGGTGAACAACCACTAACTTGGGTAGAGTTCAAGGGGTTATTAGATGAAAAATACTATCCTAAGGAGGTAAAATGGGCTAAGGAGCAGGAATTTTTGAACTTAAAGTAAGGAAAAATGCCAGTTATTGAGTATATGTCTAAGTTTAATGAATTGAGTAGGTTTGCTCCTCATCAAGTGGCGAATGAGGAAATGAAAATGGAACGATTTGAGAGAGGCCTCAAATCCAAGTTAAAAACAAACATGGCTGCACTAACCTTCCCAAATCTCCAAACAATGTACCAAAAAGCCATCAAAGTAGAGCGTGTTATAGATGAGTGTGAGGCATCTAAGTTAGCTATGCAACAGAGAAGGAAGCAGGAGGTCGAGAGCTCTCACGGAGGGGTACGTAGGAATGGGAGGGAGCCTAACTCCAATCATCAATCTCAGAAGGACCGCACTCTATATGAGCCAAGGCCTTGGTGCGATACATGTGGCAAGCTCCACAATGGGCCATGTGTAAGATTAACTGGGGTGTGCTTTGGGCGTGGAGAAATTGGACATTACCAAAACCAATGTCCGAAGAAAGTACAGAAAAACATGCAAACTAATCAAAGTACTCAGTCAGCAAATAGGCAAGGCGGCAACAATCTCCAGGCAAGAAAATGACTCCTCCAATCTCACAGCTCCATGATGTGTATGAATGTCAGTAAGAAATCTTTCTTTAAGTACTTCCTTTTATATAATTATATATGGATTTATTTCGCATCATGTGACCAAAGCGTATACGTTTCGAGGACAAAACTTTTTATAAGCAGGGGAGAAATGTGAGACCCGGAGTTTTGTCGTACTTGCTTAATGAATATTATGCTTGTTGGGTTAGAGAATTTTATTTTAATAATTGCTGACCTACAGCTGTTTTATTACCCAAGTTCTGTAATTTACTAAATCGATCCTTAATATAATCAAAGGACCAGCAAGCTGACCAATGATTATATTTAGGAATTCGGTTTAAGATTAGAGGCCCGGGTATTCGATTATTCATACAATAGGTTGAAGTTTTGTGGTAGAATTGAATCAAAAAAGGGGGGGAAGCGGGGCTAATTTTGTCATAACACACGCGTGACAACCCCCCGTGAGCCTGCTTCTCCTTCCCCCCCTGCGTGAAACCCCGACCCCCATGGCCTTCCCTTTCTTCTTCTTCTCCCTATGATGACCCTAAGTCCCAAACCCTAGCTCAGCTGCCTGTTGTTCTTCGTCTCGCTGCTGCGAACCCGACGAACCCAGGTGCCGGTGGCCTTGATTTCGTGCGGTGGGACGAGAATCAGCTACGGTTGGGCTAATTCTGAGCGTGTACGAGCTGAACACCCGGCAACCTCCGTGCATGCAAGGTGATTTTGAACTCCTCCTTTATCTATAAATTGCATTCTTAACCTAGATTCTTCCTGATCGTGTTTAATTTCTCAGAAAAATCGAGTTAGGGTTTTGGTTTGGTGGTGATTCGAACCTCACGCGAAGTCAGCAGATTTTCTGAGAGTGTGGAGTTCGAAATTTAACTTCAATCTAGCCAATTTGCCCGCATATAACTTGAATTCGAGGTGGGTGAACCTTTAATCCCTCCTATTTTAAGGACTTCGAACAATAGTTATATGAATCAGTTTACTGAATTGGTAGATTGGATTGTTGTTGCATGAATTCGATTGTATGTGTGGACAAACAAATGGATTTAAACATTGCTATGCTAGGGTAGAACCAATGTATTCTTGAAAGGTTGCCAGAGGTGTTAAAATGGTGGCTTTCATGATTTAGAACTGAATATAAGTCTCTAAGGTTGCTTTCGATTTTCATATCAAACCAATCAGCATTGAAGATCGTTTGGGAATATTTTAAGCCTTCAGTTTATCCTCACACGCATCTTGAGTTTAAAATGGAATTTTCAAACGAATCTAGTTTACATTTGTCGCTAACTAAATATCTAAGTTATGATTTAGCACATAGCATTTAAGTTAGAAACGAAGTCGTTTTTATGATTTAGCAAACCTATTACGCTTATACGAAGGTTTCAAGTTAAAAGCAAAGTTGTTTTATGATTAGGCAACCTTATTATGTTTATAAAGAGCCTTTTAGTTAAAGACGAAGTCGTTTTACGATTTAGTAAACTTATTGTGTTTGTACAAAGCATTCAAGTTAGAAACTAAGTCGCTTTACGATTTAGTAAACGTGTTACGTTTATAAGAAACTTTTAAGTTTAAAGTGAAGTCGTTTTACAACTTAATAAACATATTACATTTATACGAAACTTTTAAGTCAAAAATGAAGTCGTTTTACAAACTCTCAAACGTTTTACGTCCATAAGAAGTTCTTAAGTTAAAAACAAAGTCATTTTGCGAGTTAGTAGCCGTATTACGTTTATATGAAGCTTTTAAGTTAGAAACGGCAACGTTTTACAACTTAACAAGCTTATTACGTTTTAAGAAGCATTGAGGTTGCAAAAGAAGTCGATTTATGTGTTAATAGACTTATAACGTTTATGAGAAGCCTTTAAGCTTCGAACCTAGTTTGAATTAAGCATTAACTAAACACGTTATATTTCAAACGAGTTGCGATTTACGATTTAGCATACATATTACATTTAAAGGAAGCTTTTAGCTAAAAAGCGAACTCGTTTTATGAGTTAGCAATCGTTTTACGTTATTAAGAAGTTTTTGAGTTGAAAACGAGATCGTTTTACGATTTAGCGGCCCTATTATATTTATACGAAGCATTTAAGTTGGAAATTAAGTCGTTTTACGATTTAGTAAACCTTTTTATGTTTGTCAGAAGTTTTTAAGTTACTTATGAAACCGATTTATGTGTTAACAGGTCTTATTTTATTTATAAGAAGCTTGTAAGTTTAGAACGAAGTCGTTTTACAAACTAACGAACGTATTATGTTATTAAGAAGCTTTTAAGTTGAAAACGAAATTGTTTTACGATTTAGTAAACTTATTACGTTCATACGAAGCATTCGATTTAGAAAATAAGTCGTTTTATGAATTGGTAAACGTGTTACCTTTATAAGAAACCCTTAAGTTTAAAGTAAAGTCGTTTTAAGTATTAACCAACTTATTGCCCTTATAAGAAGCTTTTAAGTATAAAAGGAGATCGTTTTACGAGTTAATAAACGTATTACGTTTATACGAAGCCTTGAAGTCGAGACAAAGTCGTTTTCGCATTCGTAAACATATTTTACGAAGTTAGTTTACACGCTAGCAAATTTACTTCGATTATGAAATGCTTTTAAACTATTCACGAAATCGATTCATGAGTTAGTAAACTTGGTTTGTATCATGTTCATACCTTTTGCGTTTGAAAGATTGTAATGAACGTAAAAAGGGCAACTGAAGGTGATTATTTACGAATCCTATCTTTCAAGTGCACGCTAGTAACTACCAAGTTTTGGTGATTATTTACGAATCCTAGCTTTCAAGTGCACGCTAGTAACTACCAAGTTTTGAATCATAAGTTAGTACACTCACCATGTTTCTAAGCGGCCTTTCTCGTTGTTTGCCCAAAGCTAAAGTCGTAAGAAAATTATGTTTTCATGTTTCAAGTTCATAAAACCTATGTATGAATACATATAAGCATGTTTGTCTACTAATTATGTATGTGTATGAATGTTATAAGTTCCTAAGATATGTATATGAATAAGTATAAGTATGTATGTGTACGAATGGTTATGTTTATGCCTATGTGTATGTGAGGGAGCTACTCTAGAAACTTTAAGCTTAAGTCTGAGACCCAGGGATGGTGGCTTAGTTCCTGCCTGGTATCACATATGTTATGTTATGATGGATTCAGGGATGGTGGTTTGATTCCCGCCTGAAGTCTAAGTGTGAGAATTATGTCTCAGCATAGTATGATGTCTGTCCGGATAGGCGTATGTTGCCGCTCGAGTTTGGCCGACTCGAGATGGCAGTAACAAAGTACCTCTAAGAGTCTAGTCTCCTCATTTACGTGAATAAGTTACTATGTATGATTTTCGGTAAGTGAAACTTATGCGTAAAACCCCTTTTATGCTATGTTTCCGGGTTTGCGTAACTTTATTATGTTAAGTCAATGCATTATGGTTTCTTCTAAAGTTAAGCCTTTTGGTATGATTATTCCTTCACTTGGTTTATGGTTCGAATATGATGTATTATGTGAAAGCTCTTCAACTAAAATGAATTACGAAAGGCTTGCGTAAGTTAATATGTATTTTAAGTATGTTTTGGGAGAGAGGGCTTACTCACTGAGCGGTGGTTGCTCATTCCCATTACTTTTCCCCTTTTCCCAGATCCACAGGTATGTGATTGACACGTGGAGTGCAACAAGGATGGACTTGCTTGGTTTGATTATGACGTGACTACGTAATATTGATTATATTTGTAAGGTTATGTAATAATTTATCTTTTGTAAGGTTTATGAAAAATAGAAAGCTCTGTATACTGCAGGCGTGTGGCCCGTAGAGTTGTTGGTGTTATTTAGTACCTTTTTGAATTGCAAGGTTTTAATGTAAGGCTTTTATCCTGGAAACGGTCAGTTTTGAGGGAAAACTCTGTCCGTTTTGTCCCAGAAATTGAGAAAATTCTAACATTCCTAGCCCTAGGGTTAAACTCAAAACCCAATTATGTTATAGTGGCTTAAGTTTTAAATATTAAGTTTCAATAGGTTATGTTTCAAATAGGTTTAAACAAGTTGTCTTAACAGTCTTTCCCAAGGGGAAGGCTGTGGCATGTAACACCATCCGCCTGAGGCCGGGGGTGTTACATGAGGTCTAGATAAATGGCTCACCTACTGCAGCGATCTGAGTAATATGATTTTCAATCATTTTTTAGTGAGTGGTCATGGTCTCAAAAACTGGCTGACTAACTCGCGGAGTGCCTCATTTGTCTTAGTTTGGTTACTATGAAGTGCTCCATAAGACTCTGCAGATTGGACTTCAATTGAGGTGGTTGTTGAGGAGGTGGATTGTAAGGTGCCCTATATTAAAAACCAGGGGGATGAGGTTGAGGGGCAATAGTTGGCAAGGGGTTGTTGTTACGTCAGGAGAAATTTAGGTGATTTCGCTAACCGAGGTTATATGTGTTTTGAGTATGGGTTATTTTATGGGTGTGGGTTAAAGTTTTGCATGTCATTGGCTTGTTCTGCCCCCTAGAAGCAGGCTTGACAATCTGCTACTAAATGCCCTTGAATGCCACACATCTCACATAGAACGTTAATCTCACACATCATGCCAGAAGAACTCCTTGGATTAGAAGTGCCCATCGTATAAAACCTTTAAGCAAGGGTATCAACCTTGCTTGCGAACATATCCATAGCATCGATGTCGTACTTGCCACCACCCTTCCTTAGAGGGGCCCATCACTGGACCAGTGGTAGTTGTTAGCAGCCATGTCCTTAAGTAGGGCCTTCGCTACTTCAACTTATTTCCCTATAAAAGCGCCCCCGGCTGCAGCATCAATGGATATTTTCAGAACCTGGTCTAGTCCATTGTAGAATGTCTTAATAAGGAGCCAGTTGGGGATGCCATGATGAGGGCATTAGCGTTGAAGATACTTGACGCACTCCCAAGCCTCATATACTGATTCGCCATGCAGCTAGGAGAACAAAGTGATATCAGCCCTCAGCTTGGCGGTCTTTTTTAGGGGAAAATATTTGCTGAGGAAGGCCGTGGAGAGTGCATCCCAAGTAGTGTAGGCATTGGGCTCCTCATTCTGAAGCCAATCTTGGGCTCTATCCCTCAACGAGAATGGGAAGAGCCGCGATCTGATCGTGTCGGTGGGCACCCCATTAAGCTTCATAGTGTCACACTTCGCAAGAAAGTTGCGAAGGTGCATGTTGGGGTTTGCATATGGGTGGCCCTGAACTGGTCTCCCTAAATGAGAGAGATTAAGGCTAGTCGGAGTTCGAAGTTATGTGCCTCAATCATGGGGTTCACTATAGATGATGTGATACCCAACGATTGCGGCATGATATAATCTCACAAAACTCGAGTTTTGTTCTATTACATATTGCTTTCTTCTTTCTGCACGCTCTGCTTTGCCTTCAAGCAGTTGCTTCGATCTCAGGACTTTAGGGAAGTAGGTTGTGACTCCCTTGATTGCACCTGTACATAAAAAGGAAAAAACTATACCAAGCATGAGCGAGTCCAAACAATGGTGAAGGAAAGCAGGATAAAAAGGAAGAAAAAGAAAGTGCCTAATCTAAAGTGTTTTGAGTCACTATTGATGTCAAAACAAGCAAGTTCTCTGACAACGACGCCAAAAACTTGTTGTCTTAAGCCAATTGTAGGTAGCATGGCAAGTACAGGTTGTTTTCCATATGGAACTTGGTTCTAATAGCCAGATGTACTTCAACACTCAATTTAGGCAGAAACTGATTCAGGTTGTTGAAAACTGAACACTACTGGAGCTATTTGATTCAATAATAATGAAGACCCTAGATTGGGATTCACCATACTGTTATGCTATGTGATTCATAAACAAAGTGTTGCAAACCTGCACATGTAATTAATTGAAGTGAAGCGATTACAAGTTAAAACTCATCTACGCCTCCTCTCAAAGGTCATCAGAGTGACTAATCAATCCTAATTGTCTACTTTTGTGAAACTAGAATCATCAGAGTCACAGGATTTAGTAATCAAGAATTCCCAATTGAAATCTTAATTATTTTCACATCAAGAAATGCAATCGCTCATAAAAATTGCACTAGATAAAGGATTCAACTTTCATTAGTCTCCTTGATTTTGATTAAGAATAATGAATAAATCTATCCCAAGCAATTCAACCATTACCTGGCAAATTAAATGAGAATTCAATTCACATACATGGGCATAATTCGCAAAAACCTAGAACATGATTTGATTTCACATAATAGGGGCTAATACTAACCTAAGATAGGCGATTTAGCCTCTAAATATGTTTTCAATCATAATCACAAACTCTAATTTGAAGAACATAATTAAAGAAAGAAAGTTGGATTGAAATTGCAAGAAGAGAGTAAGAATTACTGAATTACTACCTTGGATCGATTGCCACAATGAATTAAATAACAAATCTCTCAATCAAAACCCCAAATCCAAGCTCAATTAATATCTAAAGTACTTTGAAAATATGCCCTAAAATCGCCCCTTCGAAGTGCTCTCCCAAAATAAAACTAAGATAAATTGGAATCGCTCCAGAAAACACAATTAAGTCGTGAAAAACCAGGGGATGCACGGCTATACAAAAGCGCACGGACGGCTGTGCGGTTCCACAGGAAGTTTTGTCTTCAACGCACGGCCATGCACTTTCTAGTTTCAATTTCTAACTTGCATGGCCATGCACTTTCTAGTTTCAATTTCTAACTTGCATGGCCATGCTTACATGCACTGTAGGCTATGCAAGTGCCTCCCCTTTGATTCTTCAAGCCTTTGACCTTTCTATTTGATCTTCGAACCATGTTCCTTCTATAACATCAGTCCTCCTTTTTAAGCCAATAAGCACCAAAACTCTCCTAACACCATTGCACCTACAAACAGGGGAATTAGTCCAAATAAGATAATTATGAGCAAAGAGGAGCAAATTTTATCAAATCTTCCACTATTCCTTGGGAATATATGAAAAAGGCTTGTGGAATTAGGGGGTCCATATGGTGAAATTAGAGGTTTATCATTGTATCTTCTCTTTGTACTTATCCCATCATTGGTTATTGAAGGGACATTCAATCGGTAGTTATGTTTTCACTTTCTATCATAAGTATCGTGTTTTCTTCAAATTGTAGAATCCTTGAATATGTTAGTAGTTAAGATTTTCAACATGGACTTATAGCAATCTTGAGTTCATCCCTTTCCCAAAAAAGATTTTACATTGGCACTACTGAATTGGTTTTACGTTTTCATGGTTGCATTACTGGGTTTACCTGATGCATTTTTAAAATGTTTTGTTTTCAGTTCTATGCTTCAGCAAGGATTCTTGCTATAAAGTTTTAGTGGTCATGTTTACTCATGAGCAAGCATTATCATTGACTCTAGAGAAACAAGGATTGATTGGTAGCTACGTTAATGCCATCAAATTATGCTTGTCCTAAGATTATTAATTAGTTTAGTTTAATTCAACATTTAATAATGGAAAATTGACACAGGTATGTACAACCTTGTTCATATCCATGTGCCTTGTTCCCTTCTTAATGGGGCACAGCGGTGACAACCCATAGGGATCATCCTTGATTCACATTTGAGTTCCATGTTGTCTAAAAAGTTAATTAGAAATTTAGAGTTTTATATTATTAAATAGAATAGATAGGACAGTTAATGAAGGTTGAAAGCTTGCCTCTGAGAGCCATATGAAGCCAAGACTAGACATTGTAGATCTTGAGACAATGAACAAATAGCAAGGCCCTCGAACCAGCTACTAGCTATTAGAAAGAATCATCTACAGAATGTTTTACATACTCAAACAGTTATATCCTTCAACTATAATGGTCCATTTGGAAAATAAAGATTGCAAATAGCAACCCCTATTGAAGAGTGAAGCATTCAACATACAACATAAGTACTTAACTCGTACTCTTAGTGTTCACTATACTCTAGAGAGCTTAAACTGAGTTTCATTGTGATCTTTGTACGCACTTTTGTCATCCATGAGGAAAAAGATGAGAGAGCTTTGCTTGAAAACTAGTTAGGTTAGCTAGAGTGTTATTCAACCTAAGAGGGACCTAAGTGAAATCACTTCATGATGAGCTTGAAGGTTATGTTGTCAAGGTTTTTAGATGGATACTTGAACTTGTATCTAAAAGAGATCAATACAACGGGTTTAATCCTAAGTAAGGAATCCTTAGGAAGTGATGGGCCAAAGGTGGGGCACGTTTTTTTCGAGGGCAAGCGGTGGATTTTCAAACCTTCCAATTCCCTACTATTCCTTCCCATTCCTTCCCACTCATTCAAGAAAAATCCCTATCACCCTATTCAAACCCCCTCTGATGTATCTCCCAAGGTCTATGCTAAAACTTAATTTAAGAGTAAAAGCTTAAATCCAAGACAGAGTACAATCAATGAAAACTCAAAGAAAATGTTACGTTAAAAGCTAGTTATGAATCAGCAAAAACGTAAGGAAAGGAATGGAATTTAGAATCAAGGGAATCTAAATGGGAAAAGGAAAAGAAAATTGATGTATCTTCAAGGGATTAAAATGAAAACTCAAACCAGAATTCAAGCATACACGGTTTGTGTAAACTGAAATCTAGCTAAGCTTACATTAAGCCGTGAGATAATCAATCGTAGATGGATAGTCTAAACCTTTGTTTGGATACAGAAATACCACCAAATGAAAGTTTAGAGCCCCTGAACTTGATTAAAATATAGAAACACCACTTAAACAAGATTAGGATTAAGCTTGAATACCACCCTAACCGGCCTATTTAAGGATAAGCAAGTTTAGTGTTTGAATGTGCAAAAGCACGAAAGCAAGAATGCTCTCAACTAGTTTTTTTGATTCAAAAGTCTAAGTTATTCTGCGCATGGCTATGCGTAGCTATTAATACAAGCCTAGAAAGTACCTAAGCAAGTAACCAGGCACATAAGGTTTCCTTCCTAGGGAGGAAACGTCTTAACCGAAGCTAATCTCCATGGTTAGCACTAATCTGTGTACTTAGCTGAATTAACTTAAGCTAACTACATTTAAATGAAAAGGAAAGCAAGATAAATAATGTTTACAACTTTAATCACAATTAATTAAGCCTAATACAACCAGATTTCTAGCAAAATAGAAAGGAAGCAGCTGTAAAGTAGCACCCACTTTTCGGCTAGCCAATTAGCTTCAAGAGACATCTTTTGCTGCTTTTGCTTCCCATTGGTTGTTCTTCCCCAAATTATCTCCTTTTGCAACTGATGATTACTCTTCTAGAGACCTTGGGACATGTGCCAATCTAGATAGCAAGCAAGAACCAGAGCAAACCCACGAATAAAGGAAAACAAAGCTGCTGCAGTAAACTGGGTTTACTAGATAGATTTTGCCCGGTATTCTAACTTCAGTTTACCTTAGCAAAAGTGGGCATGATTTAGATTTCAGGCCATGGAGGGAAACCTTAGGGTGTGTACAAACCCCCCTTGCAAAGAAAGCAGGCATAAACCACGTTTAAGCAGAAGAACTACACTAACACTTTTAACTGTGCAGCTTCAAATTAAAACTAATAGCTTGGACAAAATGCCTTGATCTCCCAACTTTGATTGAGCATGATTGGAATTTAATGCTTGGACCTAAAAGTAGACATCTTGGGGAACCCAAAAATGTAAAAATCCAAGATTTAAACCAAAACATAGCTTAGGAAATCACATGCTCAAAACCGGGTAAATTCTGGTTCATCTGGGCAGTTTGGATAGCTTGGATTTATTGGCTGATTTGAGTGGGTAAATGAAGTCCAAATGAGATGAAACTTGTTTCGCTACAAAGATGACTTCTTAAAATTCAAACCCAATGCAAAATATTAGACTTAAACCTCAAAAAGGCCTAAGTAATTAAGCTCCCAAAACCAGGTTTGCTGCTGGAAACAACCCATGAGCTGCTGTTTTATTTCTTAAACAAAGTGTGGATGATTTATTCACACTTTGGCCAGCAAGATGAAATTACCTTGACTAATTTGCTTATCTAAATCAAGGGGCATGGAGGGATCTCCATCATCCTCCCCTTGTTGAAAAAGGATTTGTCCACAAATCAGTTTAGGTAATTATCTCCTCTTCTTGATTCAGTTCTGGCTGAAATAAAATTAGCCATACAAACAAGTCTCTTTTGATCTTAGAGACCCTTTTCCTTTCATTCCCCTTGCTGGTTTGAAGAGTGATTGTAGGGGAGTCTTTGGACTTGCCTTAAACCACTTCTTCAATTAATTCAGAATTAGGAGCTTCTAGTAATGGTTCTCCACATCCAGTAGGTATCTCCTCAGGAATTAAATGATAGAAGTTCTGTATGAGTGTTTTGGCTATAGGTGAGTAGGTAAAGGATTTGCTGGTTCATCTTTCACTCCCTTTTGAGGGCTTGGAACTCTTCCCAAAACAAAGAGTTCTTCTTCACTAGCCTCTTTCACGACCTCCTCTTGAGTTTCCTTAAGTTCATGATCACTTTCATCTTCATTTTTTTCCTCATTCTCTTCCTCCATTGCTGCCTCCCATTCAGCCAAGGTAATTATTTCCTTGTTGGGGTAGTCCGAGGATGTGAGACCAAGACCTTGGCACTTAAAACACCTTATAGGGTTTAAAGGGCTAGGGTTAGGTCTATTTAGAGGGACTAGGCTTTTCCCAAATAGCAACTCATGCTGCCTCATGAGTGCATCAAATCTCTCTTTCAAATTCATACTAGTACTCATGATAATAGTTGCTAGGTACGGTTTGTGTTTGGGCAGAATAGGATGAGCGTTTTTAGGAGTGTGTTTGGAAGTGGATGGATGAATGAATGCTGGAAGTGTGAGGGACGTACCAGGCCTAGGAGAAGTTAAGCTCTAATACCAAATATGATGTATCTCTCAAGGGTCTATGCTAAAACTCAATTTAAGAGTAAAAGCTTAAATCCAAGAGAGAGTACAATCAATGAAAACTCAAAGAAAATGGTACGTTAAAAGCTGGTTGTGAATCAGCAAAAACGTAAGGAAAAAAATGAAATTTAGAATCAAGGGATTCTAAATGGAAAAAGGAAAAGAAAGTTGATGTATCTTCAAGGGATTAAAATGAAAACTCAAACCAGAATTCCAGCATACACGGTTTATGTAAACTGAAATCTAGCTAAGCTTACATTAAGCCGTGAGATAATCAATGGTAGATGGATACTCTAAACCTTTGTTTGGATACAGAAACACCACCAAATGAAAGTTTAGGGCCCCTAAACTTGATTAAGATATAGAAACACCACTTAAACAAGATTAGGACTAAGCTTGAACACCACCCTAACCGGCTTAGTTAAGGATAAGCAAGTTTAGTGTTTGAATGTGCAAAAGCATGAAAGCAAGAATGCTCTCAACTGGTTCTTTGATTCAAAAGTCTAAGTTATTCTACCCATGGTTGTGAGTAGCCTATTAATGCAAGCCTAGCAAGTGCCTAAGCAAGTAACCAAGCACCTAAGGTTTCCTTCCTGGGGAGGAAACATCTTAACATAAGCCAATCTCTACGGTTAGCACTAATCCGTGTACTTAGCTGAATTAACTTAAGCTAATTACATTCAAATGACAAGGAAAGCAAGATAATTGATGTTTAAAACTTTAATCACAAGTAATTAAGCCTAATACAACCAGATTTCTAGCAAAATAGAAAGGAAGCAGCCGCAAAGTAGCATCCACTTTTCGACTAGCCAATTAGCTTCAAGAGACATCTTTTGCTGCTTTTGCTTCCCATTGGTTGTTCTTCCCCAAATGATCTCCTTTTGAAGCTGATGATTGCTCTTCTAGAGACCTTGGGAAGTATGCCAATCTAGATAGCAAGTAAGAACCAAAGCAAACCCACGGATGAAGGAAAATAAAGTTGTTGCAGTAAACTGGGTTTACTAGACAGATTTTACCCGATTTTCTAACTTCAGTTTACCCTAGCAAAAGTGGGCGTGATTTGGATTTTAGGCCATGGGGGAAAACCTTAGGGTGTGTACAAACCTCCTTTGCAAAGAAATTAGGCTTAAACCATGTTTAAGTAGAAGAACTCCACTAACACATTTAACCGTGCAGTTTCAGATTAAAACTGATAGCTTGGACAAAATGCCTTGATCTCCTAACTTTGATTATGCATGATTGGAATTTAATGCTTGGACCTGAAAGTAGACATCTTGGGGAATCCAAAAATGTAAAAATCAAAGACTTAAACCAAAATATAGCTTAAGAAATCACATGCTCAAAACCGGGTACATTCTGGTTTATCTAAACAGTTTGGATAGCTTGGATTTATTGGCTGATTTGAGTGGGTAAATGAAGTCCAAATGAGATGAAACTTAATTCACTCAAAAGTTAACTTCTTGAACTTCAAATCCAACGAAAAATATTAGACTTAAACTCAAAAAGGCCTAAGCAATTAAGCTCCAAAACTTGGTTTGCTGCTGGAAACAACCCGTGACCTGCTATTTTATTTCTTAAACAAAGTATGGATTATTTACTCACACTTTGGCCAGCAAAATAAAATTACCTTGGCTGATTTGCTTCTCTAAATCAAGGGGCATGGAGGGATCTCTATCACCCTCCCAAGGTGACTTAGTTTACTTGCAACCAACAACTATCATTGTACTTTTGATACCTTGCTAGAACTTGATAAAAAATGTATATAAGAAAGCTTATTCAATTTTTTTTTTTGGTTGCCTTTTTTCTAAAGAAAAGTTTATCAATGGATGAAAATAACATTTAAACTAATTTTAATAGTTGATGAACCTGTACATAAATAATAATATTCATATTCATCATCATATGATAGAAGACTTTTTTGGAGGCGATGGGGGAAACTCTAAAAAGAAAGTGAAAAAATAAAGTAACTTAACAAGCTAAATAATTAACGCGATAGAAAACTGACAAGGAAGCAATGCATAGGGCCTCAGCAAAATTGATAGGTCACGAAAAAAGAGTAGATGAACGATATTAAAAAGACAGATAGCATTGAAAAGGGATGACTATATCGTGTGTTGAACATTACATCCATTTTGTCCCCCTAAAAAAAATTGATTTTTATTTAGATCTGAAGATTAGAATTAAACACAATGTTGATCAAAAGGCCCTAAAACTCTAATTACAACAAAATTCTAAAGTTTTACCTCGATACAATTTTCTCTTTTATGTGCAGTATGGATAGTCAGCTTAAAAATAGCCTCTCATTTCACAATTTCACCATAAAAGTGCATCTCTCTCGGTATATAATATAACAGTCGAATTTATAAGTGTTGGTTAGCCCAAATATTATTAGGGCTGAAGGCCACTTAAGTTGCTAAGCGGCGGCAACTCTAATTAACCCCAACTTATATAAAGAGGTCTAGGGGGTCAATTATTTACACATCGAACATAGAGAGCTGTAAGTCCCCTCTCTTCCTCTCTCATGGCCTCCCTAGCATCTATTAGGATTCGGGCATAGGGCGTGATATTTGGGGCGACTCTAGTAGTCGCCTTCTAGTGATATTCAGATTATGTGGACTAATTCCGACAACCTATCTGCATCAAGGTCAGTCCTTTATTTTCCAACAGTGGTATGAGAGCAGAGTTGATTGGATTAGTCTTCACTGATTCATATTCTGCCTACATAGTTAATTTGTGTTACCTTTCGTGATGTATTACTAAATTTATGCTAAACATACTTCTGTGATTGTATGAGTTATAAAAGCATAGTCTATCATATTATTGACTGTGATTATTGAGTTCATAATACTTTAGTACATGCAACTGTTTGACCACAGTTTTGATGATTAGTTCACACAAATTAATCCAGACGCCATGTTCATTCTTTTTAGTGTGCTGTGAGTTATTATTCTTGAAAACATGCTTATGATCATTGCTTTGTGCAACTATTTAATATTATTAGCATAATTGTTTCTTCTTGAGGTAATTCCTAAGAACCCTAACCCAAATACTTGTTTAATCATGTGAATTTGTTCGGTTAACTATGTTTTATGCTAATTCATAAAAGTATATATCTTTTTGCTTTGTCTCTATTCTATTATTGTTTTCCCCCAAACCCCAGAGGACCCTCTTACCCAAGACTTGCCCCTCTGTCCGAACCCTAACCCTATAAACACCATGATGTCGCATGTCTCTGTGGCCATGGTGGCAACCACCATGACAAGGGTATCGACGAACCAAACTATGGGTGAAACCCCAAGAGCCTCCTACTACCACCCACAATTTTATGGCTGCGTTGGCGGTAGATCTGGCATGGCCTTGGTGGCCTTCACTGCTATCATCACCCATAAATGTAAAAAAAAAAAAATGAGATAAAGGGAGGAAGAAAAGATAAAAGTCAATCCAAAACATACCTATCAGAAAACCACTCAAAGAGGTAGTGCATGAATGTCATGCACCACCGAACACAGATTGCTTGGGCTTCCTCTTTCCTCCGTTCATCACTGAGACCTCAAATTTGCATGTTACCAATGAAAATAAGGCAAAAAATCACTGTTCAATGGCGTGCGACCTTATGTGCCGCTGCCTCAATGGCGCATTGCCAACATAGGGCATGCCACCAAACTTAGTTTGGCCAATCTACATAGTGATAATATCCATTTTAGTCGGGGAGGCAAAATCTAGGGGATCTCATATTCAGAGTGAAGGGGGTTTTATCATCATTTAGGGGAGTCAGCGGCCATGGTCACACTAAAAACTTCCATAGATGGATAAAGAAGGGCAGGGAGATGGTCCCCAGTGAAGGGAATGAGGAAGAATGCTCTGAGGCTTTAGTTTCAGGGGTGAGGGAGAGTGAAGTCAGAGGAAGAAGAGATCTAAGAGAGTACGCAAGGCCGAGAGTAGGAGGGGCTTAGGTTTCTTATTTTAGAAGCCCCTTTTATATTTTGGGCAGGTTTTCTATCTTTCTGGGTAATTTTGGGCTTTGCTAAATGCTTCAGCATAAATTGGTTCGTTTAAACTTCAATTTCATGCTATTTCTATTGAGCATTTAGTCATGAGTTTGTTTCATATTTTATTTATATGAATATGTTTTATATATTCTATTTTTAATTATTACATTAATGTGTTTCATGATCATGATTATAAATGAAAATTGTGTCATGTTATGCTCTTATATCATGCTCTTATAAACTCACTTTATTTTAAAAGTACTTCTTGACGTGTTTTATATTGTTATAAGTAAGGTTTAGAATAATATAAATTTTAGCTGGGTATACAACTATGTGTTATACGATAATAAACTATGAAGTCTACTCTAATGATAGGACATATTATATAAATTAGTTTTATATAATATAAGCTTATGTAAATACCCTTTATAGGTGAAAATCTTTGTGATAATAGCTAGTTTATATGTTAATTAGTTCAACAAAACATTCTATGGAGCTATATGCCAATTAAATTATAAAGACTTATAATTCATATCCATATGTGATGATTATGATCTTAGCGAAAGTTTTGAACATATAATATGAATGATGGGGTTTTCTCAATGATTTAATTATTAAAATGATATGCCTAACACTTTATATATATGCTTAGATATGGTAGCTAAGAATTTGAGAGATAGTATGCCTTCTAACGAAAAACTGAGTGGCATAGATTACGTCCTTTAGCATTTAAAAGTTCAATTCACCATGAATGAGGGTGACACGCTAGATCTCCTGACAACTTCTACGCCTGCTCCAACTGATAAAGATGAACAAGGTAAAAATATTACTGCTACTGAGCAGTATAAGGAAAAACTAAAATGACTAGGCCTAGCTTAAGATCAGGTTTGGACAAACATCCACTACAAGGTAGCATACCTTGAAGCTAAAGTGGATGAAATATGCTAACGACTCTACTTGTAGTATCCCTAAACATCTCCGAACTATGATTGGGATGGTTCCAGATCTTAAGGCTAATAGGCGAGATGTCTTTGAGGAGGAATATTACTAAATGTGATTAGGATTTTTCTTAATGAAAATGAACATTGGAGGAGCTTTAAAATCCTTATGGCACATAATAAGAACACTCAGATATTTTAGGTAATTTTAATGCACCTCAAAATGGAGGAAGAGCGCATAAAAGCATACACACCTTCTAATGTGGCATTTATTGCCAAAGGGAGCAGCCCCAGGGTAGCCGGTCTTATTGTGGCAAGAATCCCAACAAGGGTTCTTGTCCTCCTCAAAACTCTTGCTCTAAAGGTGGGTTTCTCAAGAAGCATAAGGCTGAGGGCACTGGAGAGAAGAATATAGCACATGTGAAGTGCTACAATTGTGCGAAAAGGGGCACTTGTGCTTGGGATTGCCCTGAGTCGGCCTCCACTAAAACTTATGAATCATATATTTGCTCACATGCATTTGTTGCTAACTCTCTTCTTCAATGTATTGTACATATGGGGGCAACCAAGCACATAGTTCAGAATGAAGCTAGATTTATGGAGTTTCACCGCCACCCAGTGTGCTCGCGAACTATCATACTAGGGAACACTAAAGAGGAAGCTATCTTTGCAGTGGGAATATATAAGCTCAAACTCTGTGGAGGAAACAAGCTGCTTTTTCACTACGCTTTCTATGCACCCAGGGTGCGATGCTCCTTAATAACGTATGTTTCTTTGATAAGATTAGGTTTTACTTCTGGATTTTATCCTAATGGTTTAGACTTTTTCTACAATGGCAATTTATTTTGCCATGCAACATTGAAAGATATTTCATTCTTTTAGATTTAGATAATTCTTATAATGATATATCTTCTACTTTTGTCTTATATTTTGACTATAATTCTGAATTTGTTAAGTGGCATGGTAGGCTTAGCCATGTGGATCAAGATAAAATGAGTAGACTAGCTATTTTTGTCTCATATTTTAACTCTAATTCTTAATTTGTTAAGTGGCATGGTAGGCTTAGCCATGTGGATCAAGATAGAATGAGTAGACTAGCTAAAGAAGGTCTCTTAGATCAACTCACTAGGTTTAAGTTGCCCAGGTGTGAGCCACGTCTAGCGCAAAGCAACCATAAAGCCTTTTTGTAAAGCTTCTAGAGTATCAAGTCCCTTAGAATTAATCCACTTATACATCTATGGACCAATAAACATGAAAGCATGTCATAGTGCTATTGTCGTCACTACTCTTATAGATGATTATTCATGATATGGGTATGTGTGTCTATTATCTCACCGCTATGAGGCACTTGACGTGTTCAAACATTTCGTAATAGAAGTGAAGACTCAATTGAAATGAAAAGTTAAAACTCCTCGTACCAATCGAGGTCATGAATATCTATCTAATATGCTCAAACCGTTTTGTAAAGAGATTCGATTTCACGCACCTCGCAACAGATGGTGTTGCATAGTGTAGGAACCGCACATTGCTTGACATGGTTAGGTTAATGATGGCACATGATAAACTCCCAATTAGTTTTTAGGGGGGATGCATTGCTTATGGTAGCCTATATCCCTAACTGTGTGTTAAGCAAAAGTATTTCTGTCGCACAATATGAGTTATGGTTTAGTCAAAAGCCATCCTTAGACCACTTACGCTCATGGAGTTCAACTAGCTAAGCGTATAACCTAACCCACAAACATAGGAAACTAGGTCAAAGAGCTATCAAAATGGTGTTTATAAGATAGCTCGCACATTCCAAAGGATATGTGATGTACGGGGAATACCTTAATGATGGCATGGCGAAAATGAATTCTCACAATGTCGACTTTCTAGAGGATGCATTCCCAACTATTGGTGAAATAAAGAAGGATGTCAAACTGTATGAGTTACAATAAGACATTAAGCCATCTCTCAGTGAGGGAGAGGATTTGAATTCTAACCAAGTCACCGAAGATCGTACACCTCCCCTACCCGAAAGGAACATGGGAGACTTGTCTGCTCAGGAGAATGAGATTCGTCCTCTATCTCCAATTCCTAATGAGAGTCAACCAGAGAATGAGGTTTATCCTTAATCCTATTCCTGAACATGTAGTTAGTCCACATATTCAGGATCCCACACCTCCAAGGGATAGTGGGAGTGACTTTCTACAAACTCAAGGTCCCACACCCCTTAGAGATATGGGGAATTCCTCACCTCGGCAGACAAATAATGAAGGTCCTAAAATCCAAAGAAGTGAGTGTGGAAGAATTCCTCGACAATATTTCCAAATCGAAGAGAAAATATTCCTATATACTCCCTTGAAAGTTGAGGAGCCTACCTCTTATCAAGAGATGGTTGATTCATCAAATTACAAAGAGTGGACGGATGACATGAATGATTAGATGGACTCAATAGTAAGAACAGAGGTCTAAGAACTCATTGAGCTTCCACCTTGATGTAAATCTATCGAAAACAAGTGGGTTTTTAAGATAAAATGTCAGGTAGATGGTTTGATTGACAAGTTCAAGGCCTGTCTAGCGGTGAAAGACTTTACTGAAATTGAGGATATAGAGTACAAAGACACAATTTCTTCTGTAGTGAGATTCGCCTCTATTCGCCTACTCTTCACCTTAGTTGTCCATTTTGGACTTAGAGTTGTTTTAATAGACATAAAGACTGCTTTCCTCGATAGTCATCTTGAGGAAGAGATCTATATAGACAAACCCTTGATTTTGTATCAAAAGGACAAGAGGACAAGGTGTGTTATTTTAAAAGGTCTATATATGGACTTAAGCAATCTTCTAGATCTTTGTACTTTAGATTCCATGAAGCCATAATTTCGTTTCACTTATCCATGGTTTCAGAGGACCATTGTATGTACGTCAAAAGAACAACTGGGGGGTTACGTTTCTTACCCTGTACATTGATGACATACTGCTGGCTAGGAACAACTTGGAGATGATCAAAGCTACTAAGAAGTGGTTGTACTTTGTCTTTAAGATGAAAGACATGGGTGAAGCTAGGTATAGGCATGGAAATAATCAGAAATCATCCAAAGCAGCTCGTGGGTATGTGCCAAGAAGCATATATCAAAAGGGTCTTAGAACGATTTTGGATGCATAATTCTAAACCCGTAGACACTCAAATTGAGAAGAGTCTAACCTTGAGTCTTAACCAATGCCCAAAACAGGTGATGAAAAGGAGGTCATAAGCAATGTCACTTCTAGCAGTGCTATAGAAAGCTTAATGTATGTCATGTTATTTACACTGCCTGACATTAGCTTTCCGTTTAGCTTGGTAAGTCATTACCAAAGTAACCCAAGCCTTGCTCATTAGCAAGCTGTCAAGAGAATCATATGATACCTCCATGGTATAGCCGACTTGGTCCTTTGTTATCAAGGTGGGGACCTCGAGTTGATAGGATACTCATGTATTAATTGGGGTGATGACCTAGATGAGTTTAGGTCAACCACTAGTTATGTCTTCACCCTAGGTGAAGGAGCCATATCATGGCGCAATAAAAAGCAACACTGTATATCTATGTCGACTATCAAGATAGAGTATGTCATATGTAGTATAGTCATGCAGAAGGCAATGTGCCTTAGGAGTTTCCTTCAGGATCTTAATCTCACCCCAGTAGTTAATGATCCCATTGAAATGTTATGCTACAACACTATTGCTATTTAGTTCGCTAAGGATCTAAAGTTCCATTGGAAGATCAAGCATATTAAGAGTGTTATCCCTTCAAGTGAAACGCCATAAAGACAAAGGAAGTTTCATCAAGTTTATATCCACTAATAAGATGACTGCTGATTCGTTAACTAAGCCAATTCCTAAAGATGCTTTCAAAGCTCATGTGTTGAGTCTAGGACTTTGTAGGGTTTAGTTTTTTGATAAATCTTATTATATGACATATACATTTCTCTTATAATGAGCATTTATGTAATAAAGATTAATGTTTCCTTTTTCTCAATTCTTTGTGATTTATTATTATTTGTTACGCATATCGAAATGTCACAGCCTTCTGATTGGACTAGTTACACAGGTAATCGCCTTAACGCTTGAGTAACAGACATGATAAGACTTAATCATATTGGCATTAGGTGTGCAATATTGATTACTCATATTGGAAGTGTATGAATAAGATGAAAATAGTTGCCCTAGTAAAGTCTAAGATGAGACTTGGGGGAGTTGAATATGAAATATGATTTCATATTGAAGCTTTAAATGCTAAATCTTGAGTTTTAAGATTAATATTTGGTATATTAGTCTAGTGGCTCAGGTCAAATTTTTAGGTGAAAATATAGACTGGTGATTCGTATGGCATATATAGTGATGAGCCTAATTAAGTTAAAACTATGTCATGACACATATTTCATACTTTGTGTGCTTAAAATATGACCCATACACGAAGTGACAATTGAGTTCCCTATCTCTAGTCACTGTGTGACCTTGTGAATGATGACCCTTTGACTTAAAGCTATCATGCAAAGTCAAAGCTTAATGTTGCTACTTTAGTATGTTTCTCAAGGACCACGATATATGCAGCCCAATGAGAACACGTTAGAAAAGCTATTAAGTTGAGATGTAATATCATGAGCATTTAAGGAAAAATCTATCCATCTTCACCATATCAGCCATGACGATTATATCGAGTATGTAATCATATGTTATATCATATGGCATAAGGGGGTTAGAAATGCCACAGGTGATACTTAGGATGATTTAGGGTATCGTACTTTGTGAAAGTGTTATGTTAGTTAGATGATAACTTAATATAACACTATTTTGGTTATTTTCTCACACATTCTATTCCTGGTATGAAGCATGAAGAGTTCTGATTTGTGGAGAGCATGTGATTTACAGCCTATGTAACTGAGTGGAAACTGTTGGCCGGCCCTTAAATTATTAAGGCTAATGGTCACTTAAGTTGCTAAGAGGTGGTAACCCTAATTGACTCCAATCTATATAAAGAGGTCTAGGGGGTCAATTATTTACTCGTTAAACGTACAGAGCTCTAAGTCTCCTCTCCTCCTCTCTCACGGCCTCCCTACCATCTAGTGCAATTCGAGTTTGGGGCTTGATATATAAGGTGACTCTGGTAGTTGCCTCCTAGTGATATTCAGATTATGTCGGCTAATTTCAACAACCTATTATGCATCAAGGTCAGTCATTTATTTTTCAATAAAATTTAAACAAACATTAAGGTTGTGGGATCTTCATTATTAAATGACAAATTTTCTCCTTCTAAATTGTAAGAAGTCATAGCTTTGATGCAATAAGGGCGCGAGAGAGACGGAGAGGGAGGCTTTACCCTTTTTTATCATTAATTAATTGAAAGAATAAGAAAAAAAGTGTGAAAAAAGTACTAGCTAGTGAGTGTAGCCCCAAAAAAAACAAAAAGAAAAAGTTACAAGATGATAATAGTTTAGTATAATTAAAATGGGACTTATGAATCTTCAGAGATTAACCATGATCTAAAAATGCATTGATTGAAAGGAAACTATCTTTTTAATGTTGGTAAATATTCAAATTTGTTTCCATATTAGACATGAATGCAAATGCTCCCCAATTCAACCTATCTTGATGATCAATTCCGTGATAGGCGATTCGGATACGCTAATCTAGACCCAAATGTGTGACAGTAAGATCCAATTATCACAAGATCATGCCCTAAAAAGATACCAAGTTTTTCATTTATTTTTAGTTTGCCGTCGCGTTATTTTTTTCTCTCTTAATGTCGCTATGTCTAGTATTTTAGGAAGATTGCCCCCCAATGTTATTAGAATCGGACCGAACTGGCCGATCGGACTGAGAACTCATTGGTGCAACAGTCCTAATATGGCATCAAGTCATTCACCGCATTGAATCGATCAAACCCAGTCAGACTCGATCATCCCAGGAGACTTGATTGGTGAACCCGCGGTCATATCAGAATTTACCAGGTTCATATAAAGTGCTTCTTCTTCTTCTTTTTTTTTTTTTTTTTAACTGATTCTAGATCTTGACTTTGATAGGTAAGGTCAGTCTCTTAGGTCTTGATCTCTCTTTCCTCATTTGCAGGTCTTCATTGTTTCCCTTGAGTTTATTTTGTGTTTATCTCTTTCAAAATTGAAAATTAAATTTAAAAACTCAAAGTGAAAGGGATGGATGTAGATGGAGAGAGTAAGGGCAACTTTTCACCATTGTTGAAGCCAAGTTATTAATGTGCTAAAGAGAACAAGGATGATATCATGATAGAGAGATAGAGGAGCGAGAGAGATTAGGCAAGGGTGCTGAGACTTGAAAGTGCCGACAGCCTAGCTCTAGTATTTAACATTTGGGAGTTTGGACTTGGGAGTCTTTAAAAATTCATGTGCTCACTCCACCAAAATAAATCACAATAAATGGTACATATCTTGATGGCCCAAAACAAGAGGCCCAAAGCCTAAACGAAATTCCTTCTTCCAAAATAACACAATATGCTTCCATATAGTCCAAATTAGTAATTTTGTTTTAATTCAAATGTTGAATTGTAATTGATTTGACAAAACCTGAGACCCCAATGGCACAGTCACATCCATAGGCCTAAGTCACAAGGGCCACTCATGGCCTTTAGGGGCCCTACTGGGTGATCCATTTAGCCCACTAGAGAGACAACCTATGCGAATTTACTATTTTACCCCTGGTTACAAGAGTTATAAATGCTCACTTACCTCACTCAGGAGTCAGAGAATTTTGAGGAATCATTCATCACGCATAGTCAGCACAGATAAAACACGTGCACACCTCACATTCTCTCAAAAATTTCCCTTGTCAGTACTTTCTCTGCATTATTCCTTCTTTAGGGCCCCATACTAACTTGATCGTCAGAGAGGAGTCACTCGTATCCCGATCCGCGGTGGCCCTTCTTGCAGGCTCAACGCTTGCAGAGTGGACCATTGGAGGCACAGCCTATCTATCACGTAAACCCGCTCTCATCCGACATCATCCTTGAAGAAACCAAAAAATTCCAAAACAGATTTGGCATCATCTGTAGGGAGAAAGTAGTGAATGATGGTAGTAAGTGACACACATGCATATTCCAGGAGAAATAAGGCCCCAATGACTGACGCCCTAGTGGCCCCTGAAGTGCAAGATGCTTTAGAAAGCTCATGGGTGAACCCTCATTCGGTTGGGCAGCAGCGACTCGAGCGAGAAGCTTATGTCACAATGGACACGTTGAAGAACTTCATGACCACTATGAAAGACACCATTTTACAGCAAGTGACCGAACAAGTAAAGAAGACCATGGATGTCGTGAGCTCCATGAGGCCAATGCCTGCCTTCAACTATGTACCTACCGAGGGATGTGAGCCGTCCTACAGGCGCACTCCCGTTGATTCACTACATCGGAGTGATGAAGTAAGAGAGATCACCTGACCCGAGAGGAACGAACGGTCCCACGCGAGAAACAATGGTTGTTCGACGGGGGGAGACGTCCGACAGTTTATCCAGAACAAGCATCCTTCAGCCCACAAGCGCACGCCTAGTCCTCCCACACGAGGCACCTGCGACCATGGTCCTCACCTGCCCGGGCGCTCCCGGTGCAGTCTGTCGAGGGACAGCCTCCCTCATAGAAGTCCATCAGTGGTTGTGATTAGACAACAGTTGGAGATTCCTATTAAGATATTAGGGACAGCTGCCCAGACAAGGCCGGTCCCCTTCTCCACACCCTTTAGTACGGACGTAATCAATGCTTCCAGGTTGGGAAAAGTCAAGATGCCTACCTTGGAACTGTATGACGGGACCATGGATCTGGAGGAACACCTTGGGGTGTATAAAGCTGAAATATAGATCCAAGATGTGGACGATGCTGCCTGCTGTCGGTGCTTCCCAGCCACTCTGAAAGGGTTGACACAATCCTGGTTTAATGGCTTGCCTCCAGGGAGTATCTCATATTTACAGGAGTTGCCAGATCAGTTCGTCAGCTAATTAATTCATCGCTAGTCACAATTAGAGGTAGACTAGCATGCACTTATCGAAGATCAAGCAAGGGTCGTAGGAGTCCATAGCAGAGTTTGTAAAACGGTTCCGCTAGAAGGCGGTCCTAATCCCAGATCTAGAAGATGGAGTAGTATACACCTCTTTCCTAAATGAGTTAAAGAACGGACGGTTCAAATTCGCCCTGGCCAAGCAGAAGGAAACTTCATTGGCTGAGGCTATGAGAAAAGCTGCTAACTTCATTCGGGCATTGAAATCTGTGCTGAAAGCACGGACCCCTTGAAAAAGGCTAAAGCCCAATGAGACAAGAACGTTAGCCAAGAAGACAGAAGGCCAAGAATTGACGTCTAAGACTCCAGCTTCACTTCAGATTCCAGGAGCATACTAATGGAAGTGAAGGGACATCCCATGCTAAGGAAAGCACAGCCCATGACCACGACGTCAAAACCACACAACGCCTAGAAGTACTGCGACTTCCACGAGTAAAATGGTCACACCACCGCCGAGTGCAGGCAGCTGAAGAAGGCCCTCCACAAACTCACTGACAAGGGACAAATAGATCGTTTCTTGAAGAGAAGATCCCGATCCCTTCGTAAAGATCGTGACTTAGCTCGCGAGGATCCCTGAGAGGAAGAATGCTCCACTGAGATAATAGTCACTATCACCGGTGGATATGCAGAGGGCATTACCCGTGCTGCATGGAAGGACCATATGCGAGGGATGTAGCAGGTCTTGACGGTGGAGTAAGGGAACCGCATTATGCTTCCCACCATGACTTTCAATGAGTAAAGAGGCCCACACTTCAGTTAACCTCATAATTATCCCCTGGTTATTGAATAAAAGTGGTCAACGCCCTCATACGTCGAATTTTGATCAATACTGGAAGCTCTGTTGACATTATCACTTGAGACTACTTAAAATAACTTAAGCACCCAGGGAGGGAAATCATCCCCCTCATGAGTCCAAGGCACGGAATCTAGAGGACTGCTTAGAGGACAAGAGGTAAACCCCACAGGAGTAACCCAAATCCCATTGCGATTCGGAGATAAGTCTAAGACATGGAATCTAGAGGTCGATTTCTTAGTAGTAGATGTCCCTACGGCCTATAATGTCATCCTGGGGCGTCTCACCTTGCACAGGTTAAAGGTCGTCATTGTGTCATACCTGTTACAGCTTCAGTATGAAGCGAATGATGACAATGCTAGGAAACTCCAGGGAGACTAGCGAACAGCAAGTGAGTGCTACCTAATCACTATCTGGCCGTTAGTGGGACGCTTGGATGGACGCGAGCTTGTCGAGTAACAACCCTTAGATAAACAGCCGCGGGTTGCGCCTCCTTCTCTTATGGAGACAATGACCTTCTACACCTTTACCTCGAGCGACCCTGGACGTCCATAGCATTAGCTGGCTTACGGTCTAGAGGTCATCCCCCTCGATGAAGGGCGCCCGAGGAGATGTCGGGCATCAGCTCAGCGGTGATGGAGCATCAGCTGAACGTGGACTCTGCCCACAAATCGGTGGTCCAGAAGAAAAGACATATGGGACCTGAGCGAGTTATGGCGGCAACAACAGAGCTTCAGAAGCTACTCAAGGCGGGCTTCATCAGGGAATGCCAGTACCCCCAAGTGGATTTCCAATGTGGTACTCATTAAGAAACCCAATTGGGTCATGGAGGATATGTGTCGATTTCACCGATCTGAATAAGGCATGCTGTAAGGACAGTTATCCTTTCCCGAAAATTGATAAGCTGGTGGATGCCATGACAGCTCACGTCATGTTAAGCTTTATGGATGCTTTCTCAGGCTATCTCCAGATTCCTCTATGCTTTGAGGATCAAGAGAAGACAGCCTTTGTAACTGACCGGGGTTGTACTGTTACAAGGTAATTCCCTTCGGGCTGAAGAACGCTAGGACCACCTACCAGCGCTTGGTAAACAAGATTTTCAAACCCTCATTGGAAAAACCATGGAGGTGTATATAGATGGTATATTGTCAAAAGCATATAGGAAGTCGATCACAATGGAGACCTATGAGGGACGTTGGAAATTTTGTGAGGATACGGCGTGAAACTCAACCCTAAAAAGTGTGTCTTTGGGGTCCGGTTAGGCAAATTTCTGGGTTGCATGGTCAGCAGTCGGGTGATAAAGGCAAACCCTGGCAAAGTAAAGATAGTCCTAGATATCAGACCCCCAAGGAATATAAAAGAAGTTCAGTGGTTGACTGGATGTATCACGACCTTGGGCTTCTTCATATCAAAATTGACGGATAAGTAGCAGCCCTTTTTTGTGTCCTTCAAAAGCATGCACATTTCGCGTGGGATAAGGAGGCAAATGAGGCTTTTCAGTCACTAAAGATGTATCTCTCCCACCTGCCCAAGATAGCTAGCCTATTCAAGGGGAAACATTCCTCTTATACCTGACAGTCTCTAAACAGGCGGTAAGCAGGCTCCTAGTAGTGGAAAGGGCTAAGGAGTAGATCTCGATGTACTATGTAAGCCATGCCTTAGCCAGGGCCCAACTGACTACCCCCTGATTAAGAAGTTTGCTTACACCTTGGTGCTAGCCAGTCAAAAGCTCCGCCTATATTTTGAAGCTCACAAGGTAACCGTCCTCACCGATCAACCACTGAAGAATGTGCTACAAAGGTTAGACGCCTCGGGTAGACTCCTAAAATAGGCAGTAGAGCTGTCCTAGTATGACATTGCCTTTGAGGCACGGCGGGCTATCAAAGCACAGGCCTTAGCTGACTTCTTACTCGAGAATGCAAGTGGCCCTCCTGAAGCGCCTACAACCCCTACCTTCTGGAACTTGTACGTGGATAGCTCTTCAACTAGGGATGGAAGTGGGACTGGCCTGATCATTAAAATCCCCCAGGGTGAGAGGCACGAGCATGCCTTGAAATTCATGTTCAAGGCTTCTAACAATGAGGCCGAATACGAAGCCCTGATAGCGGGAATAAAATTATGCTACACGATCGAGGCAGACTTGGTCAAAGCTTATTCAGACTCATAACTAGTCGTTAGTCAGCTCAACAAAGACTGCGAAGTCAAGGATGACACCATGGCAGTTTATGTCCACCGAGTGCATGGAGCCACTGGCCTAATGATGCACTTTTCGATAACACACATAGCACAGTTTGAGAACCGTTAGGCAAACGCATTATCTAAGCTGGCCAGCTCCTTAGAGGATAGGAAACCTACGTGAATCCGATGAGAAACTTTGTCTGAAAGAAGCATCAAACCTCATGAAGTCTTCTGGCTAGATAAGAGCCCCACTTGGGTAGATCCCATTAGGGCATACTTGGTTGATGGTACACTGGCCACGGATACCAAGGAGGCGGATCAAGTGGAGAAACAGGCGAACTGGTTCGTTTTATATGATGGAATCCTATACAAATGCTCCTACGCCGCCCACTACTGCATTGTGTGACCCCCAGAGATGGGGCAAAAGGTCCTTAAGGAGATCCACAAGGGAGTCTGGCAGTCTGCAACACACATATCGGCGAGCGTGCCTCGCGATCGCCTCCATCCGAACTAGTTATTATTGGCCCTTCTTGCACGAAGATACCATGGTGCGCAGGTGCTATAAGTGCCAAAAATTTGCTCTCGTGCAGTGGAAGCCCACCACCTCACTAACACCTATAGTTAGCCCCCTATCATTTTCCACTTGGGGAGTGGACATCTTAGAGCCTTTTCCTATGGCCTTGGGTCAGCGCAAATATTTGTTCAGGCGGATTATTTTACTAAATGGATAGAGGCAAAGACCGTCGTCTTCATCACCGCTGCCAAGGGAGAATGTTTATTTGGAAAAACAATATCACCCGATTCAGCATACCCAGAACAATTATCTTTGACAACGGTCGGTAATTTGATACAAACAAGGCCGTATATTCCATCAACAATTTGGGATGCCAAGTGAGACTTACCATGGTGGCTCATCCTTAAACCACGACCAGGCTGAGGGCACGAACAAAGGTGATCCCCCATGACTTACAAAAGAAATTGGACGAAACAACAAGTAGGTGGGCAGATGAGCTGCACGCCTTTTTACAGTCTCTCCACACCATTACAGTCTCTCCATACCACCGAAAAAACAGCAACGGGAGAAACCCCATTTCTATTGACTTATAGCTTCAAAGTTATTCTCCCTATCGAGGTCGTCCTCCACACACATCACCTCACCACTTTCCAAGAAACACTCAACAATGTAGCCCTATGGGAATCCCTTAATTTACTCCCTTTTGTTCGAGGCAGCGCTCTCCACCGCGACGCACTTTAGAAGCTACATGTGGGGCGGCTTCACGACCAAAGGGTAAAGTTTCATCCCATCAGTGCGGGTGATTTGGTGCTCCCGAGAACTAATGTCATCACTTGATCTAGCGAACAGGGTAAGCTAACGACCAATTGAGAAGGCCCCTACAAGGTCATGGAGCAGGTGAGGCCCAGCAGTTAGCGACTCACTACCCCGCAAGGAAGCCCCACCCCACGGACATGGCATGGCAGTAATTTGCGTAAGTACCATGTATAACAGCTTGTATTTTTTGTACAAGCAGCACAATGTACCTAGCTTATTTTGCAATAACAATGAACATGGGCATCATCGGCCAGGTCGCACCGTTCTCTTCCAAGTTCCCGTTATACCTTTAGCCCCCAAGGGCCTAAGGGTTACATAGCATGGCCTTGTGCTGGTCGCTACACCTTTAGCTCCCAAGGGGCTAAAGTGTCTCACAACACGGACTAGGAGCGGTCGCTATACCTTTAGCCCCCAAGAGGTTAAGGGCGCTAAGGGCTACACTGCCTAAGGTCAGTCGCTACACCTTTAGCCCCTAAGGGACTAAGGGTCACACAGCATAAATAAGGCCCTCTCGCTACACCTTTAGCCTCTAAGGGACTAATGGTTACACAGCACGCTTAGGCCCGATCCCTACCCCTTTAGCCCCCAAGAGGCTAAGGGTGACACGACACGGCCTAGGATCGGACGCTACACGTTTAGCCCCAAGGGGGTAAAGGTTTCATAACGCAACTTCAACCGCTTTCTCCTCCCTGACTTGTCGTTCCATGAGGGGCTAGAGATCCATAGGCCCAATGTAAAATTTTAAAATGTAAAGTAAAATAACAAGCCAGCAAAACACAACGAATCCAAAGAAAAAATTTTCATTGATGTTTACTTCAAGTACCGCCGCTAATTAAATACGAAGAAAGAGAAAGCAAAACGAGGAGAATGGAGGAAAAGGCCAGGGCCTTAGGCATCAGGGTCATCATCGTCGCTGGCCTCTTCATCGAAGCCATCAAGGGGAGCGATCCTTCCAGGATTGTCCATGTCCTCATCGGACACTTTGTACAGAAAGAGTGTAGCGACAGTCTCCGACATAGCAAACCCACTCCTTGAAGAAACCTTCCTGTGGAAGTCCACAAGGGCCAGCATCCCCAAGAGATCGCGGAAAAATGAGGTCCGCTCCTCCTAACCGGACTTCTTGACTTTGCCGCTTCGTCTTGACATGCAATCTTTTCGCTCTCCAACTAAATAAAAACATCTTCCAACTAGGTTTCTCTCCTTCAGCAATTCCTCCCTATCCTTCTACCATGCTTCTTTCTCTTTCTTCAGTTTTTCCCAGCGGCGTTTGCACTTAGCCGCTGAGTCTTTAGCCCGGTGTTGGCTCTCCTGGAGGCACAGGATCTTCTCCTCCAGATCAGAAGTGGAAGGCGCAAATGACATCACCTTCAGAGCCCGGGAGAAACCCTACATAGATCATAAGCAATGTTAAGGGTATGAAACATAAAAGAGAACGAAAGCAGAGAAAACTAAAAGAATAGGCGACCTTACCTCAGCAACGGCAATATGGTCATTGGTTACCCGTGGCTAGCTGGAGGAAGCCGCATGCATAAGATACCAAGAGCGGGCAAGCTTCTCCACCAGGTCCGATTTGGACGGGGGGTTAGCTTCCAAGAAGTTTACCGCCCTCGCCGACAACTGGGAAGATGTCAGCACAACCTGCCGCGAGACTAACGGGTGGCTATCCTGAGAGCCCCTAGGAGGGGATGGTATCCCGTCTCCGCCGCATTCTTCCCGGCAAGCCGAACACCTTGATCCCTCAGCCTCTACAATCCCCAACTGAGGTTCCTCGCACCGCTGAGGAGTAGGCGCCGAGGAAACCTAGGCCCCAGGCGTCTTTTGGCACACCCGTTTATGTATGGCAGATGGGGGGAGGCTGATAGCCACGATAGGAGGTTTCCCCAGCTGAAATAGGATCTTGGGCACCTATCAGAAGTGATTGTGAGTGAGTTCCTAAGTATTGAAAACTATTGGCCGCGAGAAATTATAGATGACAAAACTAACCTTTCCTGCTTGTGATTCGACCCAACGGCGCCTTTCCTCCTCTCTGCGTTGAGCGAGGGTGACTGCGACCTCCTTGGGGTTGGAATCCCCACTCTCGAAGCGGGAAAGCATCGCCCTAGCTTGCTCTACACGAAGGAAAGGAAAGTCAGGTTAAAACTAAGAAAGAAAACGCACACTAGGGAAACGAAAGGTACCCTTAGAGTATTTCTCTAGAATAAAAAGGCCAGCAGCCACGAGAAAAAATCATTTTTAAGATATGACAGCCTAGGAGCCAGTTGAAAGGTTCCCTATCACTTGATTTGACCTTACGGCACTCGAGCTCCTTGTCCGCGCCCACTATGCGCAACATGAAGAAAGGGAGGGGCTTCAGTCAGTCATCCTCCTAAATATAGTACTAAAAATACCGCGCGGTGGACCTTTCCTTGGCAGTTAGTTTGCTAAAAGGTTTCTGACTGGCTTGCCATCGTTTCAATCAGGAACGTCGACCCATTCGGTCGCTCAGTGCACAAAGAGAAAGTCACACTTCCAATTCTTCAGTTTCGATTTTTTCTCAATGGCCGTTATGAGGCCCTTTCGGTTATTCAGGTTGTATCAGCTAGTTTCCCCAGCCTCACTAGGTGCCTTCTGCACCGTATGTCCCAACCGGAACACCCGGACTATGCAAGCTAACTTCCTTAGTTCGCAGGTAACAATGAAAAAGCAAATGTCGAGCCAGGACGCAGGTACTATCTGTGCGGGCGCCAACTCGTACTTGTTGAGGATTTTTAAAATCACATCGTGAAGAGGGAATCTCAAGTCATACTTTAAGGCTGCCCGGTAGATAGCAATGCATCCAGGCAAAAGGTATTTTTTCCTCCAACATCGGTCTCTTCAAAGACCGCATTATTTTTCAGTTGAAAAAGTGCGTGCTCGACCCATTCCGAGCTCTGAGCACTCGGGTGCTCTCGGGAAGCCGCGTACCTTCCACGACAACTTCTTGAGGCGGTCCTTCCTGGCAACATCAATTTCCCAAGGATAAACGACTTCCTCTTCAATACTAAGGATGCTAAGGATGGAGGTATACTCGTAACTAGACTAAGGGCGTGGTCCGGGCTTATAAATGGGCACCGGGTAAGGAATTTGTTTAGGCTCCCTAAACTGATTTTTCGAGGGAGGGAGGCCACCACCCAGCCATCCATCTTGGCCGGGAGGGTAGGACATTGGGGGTGGCGGTCCCCTTCTCGAGGACAGGCCGAGCCTCTAAGGACGGTCTCACTAGACAAACACGAAGACAACAAAAATTTTTTAATATTACAAGGATAAGTCACAGCAGGGGGATACAGAGGCACGTTCTTGCAGAAGTTTGAAGAAGGATGAAGATTGAGGATGAAGATGAGCAACTTTGTTTGAAGATGTGAAGGACGAAAGGTTGAAGATTCAACGATGAATTTAAAGACGAAGAGGAAACTCAAGAAAAGGGGGGTAGACTTTCAATCTCTAACAGATTCACATCTCTCTCCACAAATCTCAAAGAAAGGGAGATGGTTTCCACTGAAGCTCCCCTCCTCTTATATAGAGGGTAGAGAGGAGTAAAATTAACACACCACTCGAAGTAGGACAAAGCTAGAGCGACGGCCAAGCCACAACACGTGGTAAAGAAACACACATATATATGTTTATTATAATTGGCAAATCAAAAACCCATCTCATCTTGCCCTGGGTCTCGCCAAAAGCACAAGGATCCTAATCCATACTCCCGCTCGGCCTAAAACTGCCTGCTGCGCCCCAGTAACAGTCACTGTGCCTTTAGCCCTCAAGGAGCTAAGTAGCTACTAAGCACAGCCTAAGGCTGGTCGCTACGCCTTTAGCCTCAAGGAGGTAAATATCCGCTAAGCATCGCCCAAGGTCAGTCACTTTACCCTCGGCCCCCATAGGGCCAAAGATCCACTTCGCACAGCCTAAAAGTCAGTTGCTATATCTTTATCCCCCAATGGCTACGCATAGCCTAGGACCAATCACTAAACCTTTAGCTCCTAAGGGGCTAAAGAGCCGCTAAGGACAGCCTATAGCCGGTTGATACAAATTTAGGCCCTAAGGGGCTAAACATCTGCTGAGCATGACCCAAGGCTGGTCGCTATACCCTCAGCCCCCATGGGGCTAAAAAACCGCTAAGCATGGCCTAGGTCGGTAGTTGTACCCTTAGCCCCCAAAGGGCTAAAAATCCACTAAGCACGGCCTAAGGCCGGTCGCTACATCCTTAGCCCCAAAGGGCCCAGGTTCTCCAAACAAGATCCAAAGGCTTCCATTGTGCACTCGGATTCTAGGGGGCCTTAACCCCCTAGGGTACGGCCCATGATTCGCCACTATTCTCAGTGGTCGAGAATCACAACTCTGACGCAAGCACATGAAAGTATCAACGAAAACCAGAGTCGCGGAGCGAAAAAATCACTCTTTATTGCAAGCGTAGATAATTATGACAACTATACCAAAAAAAAAAAAAAAAAGAAAGGAAGATAGAGAGATGGTGAAACAAGGTCACAGGAGAGTCTAAGGTCGACAATCTTCCTCATCATCGGGAGTCGGGGGAGCCTCATTAGACCCGGTGATCTCTTCCTGGCCACTTAATGGCCTCGGCCCTGCCTCCGCAGCCACGGGACCAAACTGGTAAGCTCTTAAGATGCCGTCCCTATTTCGCTGCAACCGGCCTTCAAAGATGAACCATCGTAGGCCCGTAAGGGCGGACTTCAGAACCACGGCCATGCCCCTACACAATAAGCCCAACTCCAGAGCATCATTGACCACCACGGCGTAAAAGGTGGCCTGAACTAATTAAGGGAGAAGAAAGTCATGGGTAGCCTCCTCAGCGTCGGCTAAGATAAAATCCGAGCACAAGTCGTCGTAATTCTCATGCAGTGGCTGAGGAGGGTGGGCTGTACTTCTCAAGCGCCAGTTGAAGGTTTCGAACGCGTAATGAGTCATTTGCTCGGTGTCGAAATAGTAGGGAAAAACCGTGATTGTAATTTCTAGCAAGATGATAGTCAAGAAATAGCTGGCATGCAGATCCGCCAAACAACCCCTCTTTGTATGCAAAATGGGGGACTTCCCGAAGCTGTACTCCAGCCTCGGAAACGATGACACCTTGGGAAACACACTGACGCCTAGATCGAGGTCTGCCCTCACAAAACCTGCAGGTGGTGACTTCTACTGATGCTCGCTTCACATTCTACATGCCCTCCCGTACAGCCGAGCGTGCAGGCAAAATGTAAGGGGCTAAATGATTCAGCAAAACCTGGGACCCCAATGGGGGCCCCACAGTCACATCCATAGGCCTGAGTCACGAGGGCCATTCATAGCCTTCAAGGGCCCTACTGAGTGATCCATCCTCTGGCCCACTAGAGAGACAACCCATGCGAAATTGCTATTTTACCCCTGGTGACAAGAGTTATAAATACTCATCTACCTCTCTCGGGAAAAGGAGTCAGAGAATTTCGAGGAATCATTCATCACGCATAACCAACACAAAAAAGAACACGCACACCTCACATTCTCTCAAAAATTCCCCCTGTTAATACTTTCTTTGCGTTATTCCTTCTTTGGGGTCCCACACTGACTTTATCGTCAGAGAGGCATTCCCTGGATCCCAATTCGGAGTGCCCCTTCTGTAGGTTCAACGCTCATGAAGCAGACCATCAGACGCACATCCCTTGCCATCACGTAAGCCGCTCTCATCCCAAATCATCCTTGAAGAAACCAGAAAATCCCGAAACAGTAATATATAGCATTATTTTATATGAGTTTTTTAGTAGGTTAACATGTTGCTTAGGTGTGTAGGTAAATTTGAAAAAAATACAAGTATATATATAAATTTTTTAAAGGGTTTATCGGGTCATGCCGGTCTAATCCAATTCGACTGTAAACTGGGTCAACGAGCCTAATGCCGGTCCAAACGATCCAACCGGTTAACTCATTTACTCACTTGACTGACCGGTTCGATCAACAGTCGGTTCGATTAACATTTAACCTACCAAGTTATTTAAGTCATTCTAATCTGCCACCGACTTGTCATTTTTTATTTTCAAGTTTCCATCAAGAATAATAAGTTCTTCCACCACTCGGTGGCAAATTAGAAAAAAAATTACCAACTGTAGTGGCATTACAAAAGAAAACAAAAAAGAATTTTATGGCATTCTGAAAAAATGATGCAAAACTTAGCAGCATTTTTTGAGATGAACTCCTAACTGTCACAGACTTCTGGATGTTATGGGATTATGTTTGCGATCTAACGTGAATTCAGCGAGACCCAATTGTCCATGATTTTATCAAATTCAAACATACTACAAACAACCGCTGCATTCACGGTTAACATCGGATTATGACACTGAACTAACGGCCAAATCGGTTGATTCAAAGACTTCAGCTGAAGCACATGTTGACCATCCTTTCATGGTCCATAATATACAACCAATGTGATTCAATCACTCAAAAAAAAAAAAAAAAAAAAAAGAAGCAGATCACAAAAAGGGGCACAGTGCTAAGACCCACAATATTCTTACAATCAATCAATACTGGGCAAGTCCTAGCAATTCACAGCATCATCTGTAACTCACTTCCGGTGCTCTAGTAAACCACTTGACAAGCCACTGGATGGGCCTCAGCAGCTGCGCTCTCTTCTTCCTCCAGAACCAAATGGCCGCATTGTACTGCTCATTGCGTATTTTCCTGGTGGCAGCCCTCCAATCATATTTCTCCATCTCCTCACGAGCAGCTTTTCCGATGGCCTCACGCAGCTCGTTGTCATGCAATAATGGCCTCAATTTGCTGAGGCAGTCATCAAGGTCTCCAGGGCTGAAGAGAAAGCCAATTTTGCCCTCTTGCTCCTCGGGTATTATGTCAGGGATCCCTCCAGCACGAGCAGCCACAACCGGGAGTCCTGATGACATAGCCTCCAGAACGACCAGGCCAAGGGTCTCGGATTCCGAAGGCATCACAAAAACATCACCACTGGCATACGCCTGAGACAGCTCCTCGCCCTGTAACATCCCCGTGAACACAGCGGGCATCCCAGTAAACATTTTTTCCAGTTCCTCTCTGCAGACAAGCACGTTTTATGTCATAAATTGAGACAAAACTGCACTTTCTGGTAAATGGCAACAATGAAATATATGAACTTGCCTACATGGGCCATCACCAATAAAAGCAATCCTTGCTTCTGGTAATCTGTCCATTACGCTGCTCAATTGCACAGGTTGAACTATTAGAAGAACTGACAAAGACGATGATCAAAGGAACAAGAGATGTATAGTAAAATGAAATAAGTAGAGCAAATGGCCACTCTCCCTAAAGCGCAGTGTCATGTGTCCACAACTCTTTGGTGTTATAGCTGTTAGTAATCGACATTCTTTTAACATATCAGAGTGAAAACATTTTATGGATTAAGGAACCTTTCTCGGATTGAAAAATATACCCACAACTCAGAATGAAACTGAAGATGAGTTGAGACCTGAATGAACACATTTAACTCATCAGGACTTCTTAAAAAACAATAATTATTAAAAAAAGAAAAAAGAAAAATCCATCTATATGCCTCATAGGATAAATTTGTAATTGGAAACTATACCCATCAACTAGGTCATGGCAATGAGATTTGCATGTCTTAAAGCTCATCCTAGGACCTCCCTTGTCAAGACTCAAACTGATTCAGCAAGTATTATCGCTTCAGAGACCCTAGGCATTCCAGCATGCAGACTGGCCTGTTCTTTTCGTGAAGAAGTAATGTTTATGGAATGGGAAGGAATGGAAAAGAGTGGGAAAGAGGAATGGTATTTTTCTTCCTGTAAAGTAGGAAGGAACGGCATGGAACGGAAAGGAATGGAAAGGAATGGAAAATTCTATTTTGGAGAGAGTGAAAAGGATGGAAAGGAATGAAAAGGAACGGAAAGGAATAGAAAAGAATGGGAAGATATGGATTTTTTCTTGACTGAGTAGGAAGGAATAGTAAGGAATTGAGAAGAATGGTAGCAAATGGTATAGTGTGGGATGGAACCACTTACCCACAAACAGAAACAAGCAGTGACGTTCAGAGTGCTCATATAGTAATCGTATCTATAAGAAAATTGGGACAACAACGAAAACAGGAGTCAAGATACAAGTTCCTATTAAATAAGACCACTCCATCATACAAGTCAACAGAGGGCTAATCACACAAAAGGCATTTCAGCTTTTTACAAGCGGTTCAATTCAATCATGTTTGGTTTTTTAATTTTTAGGAGACAGCAAATACCTCAGTTTTTAGAGACAACACATGCATCAATTAGATCTTTAGTTCTTTTTTAAGAGCAACACAATGGAGACATAATATGGCAGTCAGACTATGCATGGGATACAGACAGTAATGTAGATTGTAGAGAAAATATAACAATAAATGACAGCCATGCACAAAGGAGATAATACAGGTGAATTTGTCCCCCCAAAGAAAGATAACAGAATAAACAAAGGCAAAATGAGAGAAAAAGGGTAAAGTTTGGCCATTAGTTCTTTGCTTGGACCACTCCCAAAAAGAAAAACCAATATCATCGCATTCAGGATAATGTAATGATTCTCCATTAGTAATACCTTTTAAGGAAATCCAAACTCTTTTCAACACCTAAGCGGCCAACATGCACGATTAATGGCCTATCCACCTTGCCGTCACTGTAGGACACCAAAATAGAGAGTAATAGTTAGCAAAGAGCCTATTCATATAAACGCATATTACGAATGTTTCCGCAGTTCACCTGAGTCTTAATCGCATCTCATGAGAACGGAAGCGAGGATGAAAACTTTCTGAGTCCACTCCTTTGCTCCAGAGACGGATTGTATTCTCTGTTGTACCACAAAGCCAAGACAAAGGGGAATTTTTAGAAAGGGGAAAGAAAAGCTAATAAATCAAAGAAAAAACAGAAGATCTTAAATTGATCCATGTGTCAAAATGGGGAGTGCAGTGCTCCTGAATTTGTGGCACACAAGTTCGGCTATAAAAGAACAATAACCAAAATTAGCAGGTTCACTGGTTGTTCATACCTGCGGCTACTTTTGCTTCTAAGAGATCCTTTGCAATGGCAGCTGATGGTACCAGAGTGAGATCAGCAGCTCTATGAAGGAACTCTGATGAAAGACAAAAGGGCTCATGATGTTTCAGCAATCTGATGCATTTTTTTTTAAAACAGAGCAAATAACTTCTGGACATCAAAGAAGAATCCTTACTTATTATAAGCCACATCGGTTTCACAAGCCAACTAAAAGTATATCTGGGAATATATCTGCAGTGTTAGAAGGATCAGAATCAGTTCCAAGACACTACGTAAAACACCCACAGGCCAAGGGGTGCTATAATGTGAAATAGACAAGGTCCAGATAAATGAACTTACACAGGGACATGGGTGTGATATGACATCACTATGGGAACACATAACATTTTTGCAATAGCAAGTGCACCAAAAACCTACAACCATAACAAACAAGTCATTAGACAATTTTCTAGAACGAACCTTTTTCAGATGGTTCGTCAAACAGACAGCAGCCATCACAACCCACCATGACTCCAGGAGATGATGCATGGATGATGTCAGGCTTAAATGCTGCTACCTCAGAGATTATTCTAGGACTGAGAGCCAGGGAGAGAGGCACCTTTTGATACCATGGACAGGGAAAACTGCAAAACCATGCAAACCGCTTTCACCAAAGTCAATATCTGCATTATTTGGATTTACTACATAATTCTAGGAACATTACCACCCTAATTAGCATTCAAATAGACTTGCATGGATAACTGACAACACAACAACACCACCTCCACCACCTCCCACTGTGGGTCTCGCTTTTGCGGGGTCTGGGGAGATCCAGATGTTGAATCCAAGAGACCCACAAAATAAGATTTCGTGAAAACATTTTATAGAAGAAGGATTTTGTGAAAACATTTAATGGGGAAAAAAACTAAGGATATGCAGCAGGGAATGAACTAAAAAAATACTATTGGAAAATTTTATGATGAGATTATCAATCATCAGCTCGTCAAATGTCACATAACATGTAAACAGTACCATCTCACAATTTTGAGGAAAGGCCACATGAGGCAAATGGAATCCTCATTCCAAATAGGGGCAAAAATGAGCCATGTTGGTTTTGCAAGGGGTCGTAAGCTAGCTTAAAATCAAACACGGAACACTCAGCTCAAGAAAGCTGAGTTTGGTCACAAGCCAGCTCATGCAGACATTACATGCACCTAGTAACAAATCTTGATTAAGGCTCAAAATCTGCTCAAGGCTCAGCAAGCTCATGCTGAGCTAAGCCATCAAGGCTTAGGCTTCGTTTGGCTCATTTCTGCTCTGACTTGCAAGATAAATTATTCAACAGATTCCAGCATCAGGAACCTTTTGTTGGTTTAAGCTCCACTGTAGTATCGACCACTCAAATTGCTCATCTCATTAAAGTGTTGCCATTTTTCCCAATAATTATATTAAGTTTCATAAAGTAAGCAACTGTGATTAAGTCTGCATTCCATGAACAATAAATTGATGTAGAAACAAGTATGGCAGAAATCCAACGCATATTGTCAGACGTTTGTTAAATGTCATTTATTCAGTTGCATAAAAGACCAAGAGCTCGGAACCGAAGAAATAATGATAGCAGCATTACAAAATTCAGCAACAGGCCAACAACTAATGACTACTGACCTCCATGATCCTATTAACTTTGCTCCATAAAATTCCTCGGGAACTCCTTCATGTGTTGTCACAACCATCACCTGAAAATAAAACCTCCATTTTAAATTAAGACACTGAAAAATATTATTCATGGAAATGTTGAATCCACACCTGTTAAGTTCTATTAAATGAATACATGACACAAATGATCAAAAATTTGATTTCAACTATGAGATCCAGATTCAAGTATTTACAGTCCTGATATAAGAATAAAGATTGGAAAAGCAACTGCAGCACTTGGAAATATTCATCAATTGACACATTCATTCAATAACATTTTTTATCTTCCTAAGATGGGAAGACAATTTTAAAGTGAAATGTCAGCAAGTTGAATTTCAAATGAGTGGACACAATGCACGCCTATTCTTTGGCAATGCGGTTAATGAGGAAAATGAAAGTGGAATGGAGGGAGCACGAAACAAATATAAGCAGTCAACATCAGGGTATAATTGAGAATCTTCACATAATCTCTTCAATGAGGCAACTGTTTTGTAGTGGCTGGTAAGGTAGGTCCAGAAAATATTAGCTAGCTTTTCAGAAGTAAACTCTGCTGAATAGACAAGCACAAAGCGATAGCCTTGAAAAAGAAATACTCACATCACAGAATATAAGCAACAAAAAAAAAATATATGTGTAAGAAGATAATACCTCATCTCCCATTTCACGCAAGTATTTGATGAAATTCTGAAACCTATTTTTATATCCAGATACGTAACTGCAAAACAAGAAAAGAAATACAAAGTACTCAACATCGCCATTCTAAATTATTTTGTTGACAAAGTTAGCAGAACTAAAGCACACAAACTGCACACACCCATATATGTACAGCAAATTGATGGTGTCATCATTGACTATAATGTAATAACATAGACAGTAATGGCGCACTACATATCCAGAAAATAAAATCAAACCTATATTGGCATTATGAAAAGACTGTGAAAAGACAAGGCCTAGAAACCCTGTAAGATTAAATTAAGATGACCAGTTTCCAACAGCCACATTTGTACAAGTGACCACTTTCTACCCCTAATTAGGTGGAAAATCAGCTAAAGATATCCAACCTATCTAGCTACCATGTCAGGGGGTAGGAGTTCAAGACAAGAAAGATTTCTAGCTATCAATGTTACCTAATTAGCACTAAAAAGAAACGAAAATTATATCACTTCTGGACAACCAATGATATGTAGAGACAGCAGATGCATGAAAAATTGGAACATGGACAGTTGAAGTTGGCAACCATGTTCATTTTCCTAACCATTAGACTAGAACAATCACAGATTCTTTACAATGACGAATTAAAGAGAACACACCAAATTTCATTTACCTTCATGAGATAACCAAGCAAGCCAGACAGAAAATGTACATAGATAAAACTCTTAAAGCAGCTGGTTTACAGCTAAACTGACGTCAAACATAAATAAGTGACTAACTATCAACTGCAGTCACTATATAAGCCTCCAACTTGTAGCTTAATGGAACACTTAATATATTAAAAAGAAATCCTAATTGTAAACAATGTCTTCCACAACAGCGAGAAATAACATTATATTCCGAATTGCATACTAAACTGAAGCACAATCAGTTTCTTCCATGGCCTGAGGACACCAGATTTGCTACGAAGATTTCTTGAGAGGTGGGGGGAGGGGGTTAAAAATTTTCTAAGACCAAGCAACATAAAAGTGTAGCTCAAGGTATTTCAGCAACCGAAATTAGTTCAATTACCAAAAACAATAGCCATTTAATCAAAATTCCGAGATTTAAAAATGAGAGCAAAAAAGTCAACCACTCAGCCACTCAAGAAAGACAAATCATAACCATGAGTTGCGATTAGATCCAGCTATGCAACACCATTAACATAGCAGATCCAATTACAAAAATATCCAATACAAACAAGTTACACAACAATTACTTGTGGGAAAACTCAAATCCGATACCGCTAAAAAAAATGAAAGCTAGATAACACGATGAATCATTTTAGATGAACAAAGCATATCAAACCCAAAAGGTGCAAAATTGTACAAAATCTTGACAGAAAAAAAGCAGTTGACAGGAAGCTACTAACGCAAAGGGAGAAGGCTCTACAAAGAGAGCAATCCGACGAGGCCTTGAAGTCTCCCCCTCTTCAAGCATGGGTGCCTCTTCTTCTCTCTCTACAACCTCACTAATGGCCATTTGCGAGGCTTCAAATTTAAATCTCTCGGCAACCCTTTTGCTCTTTGCCAATTTCAACCCCAAAGATCTAGTCTTTGGGGTTTTTAACCAAATGGGTTGTGGTCTATTGAAAGGCAAACGCAAGTAGGATATAGAAAATGTGGAGGAAGAGGAAGAAGAAGAAGAAGAAGAAGAAGAAGAAGAACAGCAGGTAGCAAGAGAAGTAGAGGGAAGAGAAGACTTTATGGAGAGAGGAGGAGAGGTCATGATGGAACGACAGTTAAATATATGCAGCAGATGCTGTGTTTGTTTACTTGTTTGATTAATATTGTGCAAAGGGAAGGGGCTCGAGGGGCTGTGAAACGGACATGGGGTATCCAATGGCTGAAAGGGTTCCTTCCCTCAACGGATATTCTTCAAACAGTCCATGTCGGAGGAGAATAATTTGAGTGATGGTTGGCATATGCTCCTCTTCCGTTGATGGCAGCTATTTTCATTTGAGAAAAAATCGACGGTGTTGTTTAAAATAATACTTTTGATTTGGTAATTTCTTTCAACTAGTTTGTGCCGGTATTTATGTATAAGTGTTTCTTAATTGTTAAAATCTATAAAATTAAGACATCGTGGTAGGTTGAGGAGTTTTCTTTCACCTATTTTCCAAAGATTATATTACATTGTTCGTCGATTTAGTATTTAAGACAATAATACAATTAGAAAAGAAAAATTATATAGAGATTCTGATAAAATTAACAAATAATAGCAATCCAATTATCATTGCAGGAGATTTACAAATCAACCAATGCATGTAAAAAAAAAAATGTATAGTGGTTATAACAACTCCAATGTAGATCACATTTTCACAATGTTTGGTGCTCTAAAAATGTATAGTGGATGGAATAAAAAAATATAAAACATAACACATCCAAGTTTTTTTTTAAAAAAAAGGTTCTTAAAAAAAAAAGAGACAGTTCCATACCTTAAAAGGTGTCGTCCAAACATGAAAAGCATTAACAAAAAAAAATTAACCAAAAGGAACTAACAGGAAAAATACAAATTATGAAGAAAAACCAATCCAACATTAAACATGAAGTTCATATTAGCTTCAAAGCTACAGTTTATATTCAAAATTTAGAAAAGTTTCTGCAAGTACGGGATAGTAGGTAAAAATCGAGAAAAATTGAATATTAATATTGAACATGATCAAGTCCATCTTATTGAAGGACTCAACCAAGTAACTAACTGGCTGGCTAACTAGCTATATATATATATATATATATATATATATATATATATATATATATATTATTTATATATATATATATATATATATATATATATATATATATATATATATATATACACATATATGTTTATATATATATATATATATATATATATATATATATATATATATATATATATATATATATATATATATATACTATATATATATATATATATATATATATATATATATATATATATATATATATATATATATATATATATATATATATATATATATATATATATATATAATATATGTGTATATATATATATATATATATATATATATATATATATATATATATATATATATATATATATGATGGAAGGTTGTAAGAAGAAGAAACCAACTCACAACTTGCCTCAAAGTGGAATCTAAAACAAGAAGAAGGAAAAACAGCAAGGGAGAGGAGAAATTAAGAGTTTGGATAGTCAAGTGACCTTGCAAGGGATAATCCGAGGAGCCACCCTTGGGGAACACTTGGGCAATCTCTTTGTATCAACTAGTTACAGAATTTAATCACCTTCTAGTTGAGAGAAAGAGACTTAGAGACCCACTTGAGTTGCCAAGCTCAAGATACAACACTAGGAATTTTTGTGGAGAGAGTTTGAAAACTCACAAGCTCATATATTCAAAGTTGTGTTACAAAATGAGGGCCAAGCTGGTTTCTATGCTTGATGGCCGAGTTTCCCACCCTTCCCAAGCAGCAAAATCAAAACTAAGTACATTTGGGGAAGAGTTACACATCTAATCAACCAATGCTAGCTAAACACCTCACTACCTAGCTTAATCTACCTCATTAGGGGTTATAATGCCTCCCAAATGAGGTGTCAAACTTACATGGATCCTTGAATGCAGCAAAATGACTCATTCAGCAAGTGGGGAGGCAAGGGGACAAGCACAACCCAAGAAAATCAGACCTTGTACCGGTTTGGGAAGAACTGGGTAAAAGGATGATTTTTGTGTCCTTTTGGCTGGTTAATACCAACACAAGGGGGTGCTTTGGATGGGATTTGAACCCATGACCTGATAATTATTTATGTCCCCTTTCATACTGCAAACGTTGACAAAATTTGGAGTTGAGGAGGTCAACCAACTAGGGCCTTATTTCGGACTGTGCTGGATTGCGCCCTGCAGTGCACGGTCTCAGGTTTTGGCTTGGTTGACTGACCAAATGGACTCCAAATGCCTTGCAAAAGGTCTTGTTGGAAAGCTAAGAGCTTAAGCTTTAAGGGGGTGGTGCGTGCAGGAAATTTCCCCCTCTGAATTTTGCTCCAACAGAGAAACAAAACCGGATCAGAAACGGTATGAACTGGGCAGTTCACTTTCTTCTTTGTGCATACGTTTTCTGACTATGGCATGAACTCCTTTGGCCTTCTTGGACTCCCTAGTGGGGGATGGATCATTGGCAATGGCTTTTGAAGGTTTGGTGGGATGGTCTCCATCATTCTCCCCGGGTTTGTTGGAGTTTGGCCTCAAACTCGACAACTCTTCATCTTCATCATAGCAAGGGCTCAAGTCGGCCACATTGAAGGTGGCGGGCACCCCATAATCACCGAAGAGGTCAACTTTGTAAGCGTTTGGGCCAACCTTCTCAAGGATTTCGAAAGGCCCATCCGATCTTGGCATTAATTTGGATTTCCTCTTGTTAGGAAATCTCTCCTTCCTCAATTGGCCCCATACTAGGTCCCCAGGCTGAAAATGAGCTTTTTTTCTTTTCTTGTGAGGTGCGAACTCATGCATAGGGGATTTGAGGAGGGTAGTGAGAAAGACATCTCTTTGTGAGCTTGCCTTGGATTTGGAGGGGGCGGTTGGTTTGATGGGAGTGAGGGGGATCCTTTTGTGATCTTTGGTGAAGGTGTAAGTGTTCATGTGGCCATCATGCGTGACGCTCCTATCAAAGAGCCAAGGGCGACCCAACAAGACATGGCACGCCCCCATGGGGATAATGTCACACCAAATCTCGTCTTTATAAGTTTTCCCAATGCTTAAGGATAAGAGGCACTGAGACGAGATTTGCAGACCTTGGTTTTGATTGAGCCATTGGATGGTGTATGGCTTTGGGTGGGGAGTCACCGGAAGTTGGAGTTTGTTCACCATGGATTGTGAGGCCACATTCGTACAACTTCCCCCATCAATGATAAGGGAGCACACCTTGCCGCCTACGGTGCACCTTGTACGGAAGATGGATTCTCTTTGTTCAAGCTCATCATGGGAAGCTAGACCACTCAAGGTCCTCCGAATGACCAAAAGTTCTCCTTCATCCGGGCCCTCTTCAACCTCCTCTATGGTTTCATTCAAATACACCTCTTTCTCTTCCTCCCTCTTCTCTACCTCCTCTTCTAGCTCCTCTAGGGAAGCTTGATACTCAGCTAGAGAAACCATTCTCTTGTTGGGACACTCGGAAGCATAGTGTCCAAGGCCTTGGCAACGAAAACACCGGACCTTACTAGAGGGTTTTGGGGGTGGTTGTTTGGAGGGAGTTTGTGGAGTGGTGTTTTATGGGGGTTTCGGGCTTGGAGATGGGAAAGAATTTTGAGGAGTGCATGGAGGGTTTTGGAAACCGTAAGGCCGTGGAGTAGGTTTGGAGGTGGGACTCTTGCCTTTGAGCTTCTTTTGCATTTCGACCTTGTGGGCT